>CANYBF010850527.1:0-31968 GCA_948192965.1 Dalechampia spathulata
TCATTGCTTTCTTACTCCACTTCCAGTAGGACCATTGGTATAACTCGGTCCAATCCACCCACCATTTCCACCAACACAATACCAAACTTCGACAAGAAGCTGCCTTTTCACTTTTGTCATCTATAAAGATTTTCAGGATTCAATTTTTTCCCCCTATTTCTTTTGACATTTTGTGATTTCTGTGGTGGAAAATTTTGCTACTCAAAGGACCCACTTGTTTAAAAAGGAGCAAGAAAGAGTTAGAATTCAACTATCTTCAAAACAGTACAACTGAGATACCCAAGTGGGCCTTTTGATCTCTCACATCTTCTGTAGTTCTCTTTCTATCTGCAAGTTCAGTGTTTTTCCTTCAGAAAAATTCACTCTTTTTGAAGGAAAGTTTGTTATATGTAGGTAAGAAACCAGACAGCTACACTTTTGATGATAAAATTCTTGGTTTCTCTTCTGATTCAAAGAGTTTATTCTTTTCTCCTCTCCTTTCGGTCGTTGGTTTTTTTATTTTATCTGGATTGGATGGTCACTGCTGAATATAAAGGTGAATATGCCTTTTTATGCCAAGTAATTATTTTATTTTCAGTGTGAAATTGTGGGTATTGGTTGATGAATCTGATCTTGGATTCATTAGACTCTTTCGGTTCTGCAGATTCTTGAATTCTTTTAGGTTAGAATTTGGTCTAACACTGGATTTTTGAGTTACTATAATTTCCATATTCTCTCAATATTGCCTTCAAGTTGATAAGATTAGAATTGTTATGACAATATAAGTTGAGAAATCAGTTGTTTGAGGAGTTCAAAAAAAAGAAACCAGCTGTTGATGACTACATCATATGCCAATTAAACATTTTTGTCTCATTTCTCTACTTTTTGTTTGTTGTTTCAGGATTTATCTTCATTAGCTTGCTTTGAAATTTCTCTTTATTGGGTTTAAGTGCCCGTTTTATTTTATTAAAGAGCTGATATCTTCTGATATGCTTGAAAAACAGGATAACGGTTTTTCATTTCCTGTTCTAAATTTGATGATTGGCCTCTTCAATTCAAATGTTTTCTTCAAACCTGGAATCTGTTTGCATATGAAGATTTAACCTTCTTGATTTCCAATGCATAATAATTGGTACAAATTTTGTTTCCTGGAGTTTGTAAACTGATTAGCAGCATTAAATGGAAACAAGTATGCATAACTGCCAACTACATTTCCTTTCCTGTAATGACTTTTATGCTGAAATTTCCAGGTTACCATCAAACTAAATTTTTGTACCATGGGCTGGCTAACTAAGATTTTCAAAGGTTCTAGCTATAGAGGGCAGTATCATGGGAGGTACGGAGAAGATAGATATTGGGACGAGCCGCCTCATCATTCAGTGGTAATCGCAATGTCTATATTCTTCTGGTTATGCTTTCTATTTGGATTTGCTCTTTTTGACGTGAGCTTGGTGAACATTAATGTTGAGCGAAATAGATGAGATGTCTCTATAAGCTAAATGCTGGTAGCTTTTTATCAAGTTTTTCCTGTGTGTACATTGAACTTCATTGACCTTTCATGAAAGCTTGAATGCAGGATGATCTTTCAGGTTTTGACAGAGAAGAGATTGATCATGCAATTGCGCTTTCTCTATCAGAAGAATATCAGAAGGGGAAAAAGATTATCGGTAAGTTGTATTGCTGTGAAAAGTCACGTCATTTTTTGCTAGTAATTTTTTTTATCAATGTGTTGTTCTACTATTCATCGGTCATTGTTCATTGGAGCAGAGGAAGATAGTGAGTCCCAAGGGTCAGAAGAAGATGAAAGATTGGCAAGAGCTGAGGAAGATGAAAGGATTGCAAAAGCAGAGGTAGAAGAAAGACGTGCTAGAGCTGAGGACGAAGAAAGACGTCTAAGAGCCGAGGAAGAAGAAAGACGTGCAAGAGCTGAGGAAGAAGAAAGACGTGCAAGAGCGGAGGAAGAAGAAAAACATGCCAAAGCTCAATTAGAGGAAGATGAAGAACTTGCCAAGGCTATTCAAGAAAGTTTGAATGTGGAATCTCCCCCTCGATATGATTTTGGAAATGCATTTTCACCTTACCCATTTCTATTTCCATCAGGTTATAGGTTCGTATATATGGCTGCATATTTACTTCTGTGAAATGGTTGCACAAAGGCTGCATTCAGCCCAGGCTAATGTGCATCAAAGTCGAGCGGGCTAGACATATGCATATGGGTTTTTCATTATCATATATCTATTGCTAGGAGAGAGGCATTTTCTGCTCTTGTAGTTACTTACTAGTTGAAAATACATCATTTTAAAGCATGTGAAGTTCTGCAGAATGTGAATGTAAATGTTGAAATCCTTGGCCTTACGAGCACCAACTCATAAGTCATGACCCGTGCTTGTGAAAGTTCTCATATTTCCCTAAAACTAACCATGGTTGGCTCCTTGGGACGTAAATAATTCATGGCATTGAATGTGGGACATTCATGTTCATTTTTCATGCTTCCAGTATGCTGCTTTTTCGTGTCTATTTACTGACATGCACGTCATTGATTCTATCTGAAATGAATAATTCATTTTAGGATCTGTGCTGGGTGCAATACTGCAATTGGTCATGGCCGCTTTCTAAGCTGCATGGGTGCTGTTTGGCATCCCGAATGTTTTCGCTGCAACGCATGCAACCAGCCAATTAGTGACCATGAGGTCAGAATCTTGCTCAATTTAATTGATGTTTTGGTTAGAAATTGAGACACACTCTAAACCGCAAGTGATTTTCCTCTTCATTTCGAGTGGTATCGAGCGGCTGTCATATGTTTACTAACCTTCCGATTGCTATTTTTGAGATAGTTTTCTATGACTGGGAATCGTCCGTTCCACAAATCATGCTACAAGGAGCGGCATCACCCTAGATGTGACGTGTGCGACAATTATGTAAGTATTTGTTTGGCAGGCACTACAAAATCTTTCTTTTCTTCTGGGATTTGTTTGGGGAAGGAAGGAAAACTAAGAGGGAAGTAAAATGGAGGAAACCAGAAGCAATTATGTGAAGTTACAACTCATTTTCTCCTGATCTTTCGTTCCTGCTCCCTCATTTGTCTTCCTTTCTAAACGTAGAATCACTGTCATACTTGGAGACACTAAGAAGTAAACGAAATCTTTCTTATGCATGTAATTTACAGGTAAGAAGATGTTGGATTCCTTTTAACAATTTCATTTGTGTATGACCTTGAATATCTTGTCTTTGTGCAGATCCCAACAAATTCAGCTGGCCTGATCGAGTACAGGGCGCATCCTTTCTGGCTACAAAAGTACTGCCCGTCACACGAGCGTGACATGACTCCTCGGTGTTGTAGCTGTGAAAGAATGGAGGTCAGTTGGATAGAAACCATTGTTATTCATTCATTTCCTCGGTGCAAAAGGAAGAAGATGTAAAAAAGGAAAGAATCAAGAAAAACATAAGTTGATCTGTCCACCAAGCAGAAACAATTTCGTTGTCACCAAAAAAAAAAAAAAATTTTTTTTTAGATATTGCTGATGAACACAAAACCTTGCCTCCATGCAGTCCAGAGATGCTAGATATATATCACTTGATGATGGTAGAAAGCTATGTCTAGAGTGTCTCGACTCTGCAATAATGGATACTCACGAATGTCAACCACTCTACTTTGAGATACGAGAGTTCTACGAAGGTTTAAATATGAAGGTGGAGCAAGAAGTTCCTTTACTTTTAGTTGAGAGACAAGCTTTGAATGAGGCTATGGAGGGAGAAAAGAATGTAAGATGTCTAAACATCAAATAGAATAACTTAAACATCATGAATGTGATATTGAGAGGCCTTTGTACTTATTCCACTCTTTGTTGCCAGGGTCATCATCACTTACCTGAAACTAGAGGACTCTGCTTATCGGAAGAACACACAATCACTACAGTAGATCTCTCTTCAGAACTACAACTTTTGAACTTTATTACCTAGTTTCTTGGGTGTTTGCTTGTTGGTTTGGATTTTAATGCTTGGTTCAACCAACTTACCAGGTTTCCAGAAGGCCAAGGATTGGAGCAGGGTACCGGTTCATAGACCTTATAACTGAGCCGTATAGGCTGAGCCGTCGGTGTGAAGTGACTGCAATTCTGATTTTGTATGGTCTCCCCAGGTATACCATTTGTCTTTTGTCATCCACAAGAAGTCATCCACCATCATGATCGAGTTTCTTCCTTTTGCAAAGTTGTAAAAACTAAATCTATATACAGATTATTGACAGGATCTATCCTAGCCCATGAGATGATGCACGCATGGTTACGACTTAAAGGTACTTGTAAATTTGTCATGCATATGGCTGCATCAGGATCTGCATTTCTGCTATGATTGGCTAAAAAGCAGCATTGTATCCGTTACAGGTTATCACAACCTACGTCCAGAGGTCGAAGAAGGCATATGCCAGGTCCTGGCTCATATGTGGCTGGATTCCGAAATTTACTCTAGTTCTGGAGATAGTGCTTCATCATCAGCATCTTCTTCATCATCATCACCATCCTCGTCTTCTTCTGCATCATCGAAGAAGGGAAAGCGGTCTGACTTTGAGAAAAAACTTGGTGAATTTTTTAAACACCAAATTGAGTCGGATACATCATCAGCCTATGGCGATGGATTCAGGGATGGTAACAAGGCGGTGGGGAAATATGGCCTCAGGACTACCCTTGAGCATATTCGGTTGACAGGATCATTTCCAGTCTGATCTCATCAGCTGGGTAAATAGCTGAAAATACATCAAGCCTGCAAGAATGATCTGTCTTCTCTTCTTCACAAACACCCATATAGTTTATAGGATCAAAACATAAAATGCATATCTTAGGAGACTGAATAAGCAATGCAAATGTTATTGCATATATTAAATTGTAATTTTGGCTTTCATAAGGCGGCATCTCTTTGATGCTGTGCTTTACATATCATAGTGTAAGTGCACTGTTTTTACCTCAATAAATATGAATTTTTATGTTTGAACTGATAGGCTAAAGTATTATTTGTGTTCTTCTATGGAATGACTATGAGAGTTAATCTAACACCGTATGGTATAAGATGGAAACATACGTGCATAATGTGTCACTTCGCATTGCAGAGAAACCTTCAAAACGTGGCAGAGTGGTTCGGATCCGTATGCTTGTCTGTTGAAAGCACTGATCTAGGCATACAAGTATCAACAATCTGATGATGAACGACTTCATAGACCATTGACATCGCTGTTTTATCGTGGAATTGAATTTGAAGAAATATAAAAAGAATACATGCAGCACATTCCTGTTTGAGATTGACAATGAATTTACGGTGATATATTTCTGATAACAAAGCTTTTACAATGAAACATTGGACCATAGCTAACAAAGCTTTTACTGTAAAAGGAAGCACTAAAACACTAAAAATTCTACAAAGAGAAACAGAAAAGGAGAATTCAGGAGTTCCTGGTAATACTCTGGTATCCTGAGAAGTTGGAGGATTCCCAGCTAAGTGAAATAGTCAGGATTCTTGAAAGAGATTGAGAAATCTCATCCATAGCAGGACGACAGGCAGGATTTTTATTTAAGCAACTTTCGGCCAATTTCATAACCGAAACAACGATTTCCGAATGAAAATTCTCCTGGATGGAAGGATCAATGAATTCTTTCAAACTTTGCAGACTATCTTCCTTGGAAAGAAGATCGTTTAGCATATCTGATAAGTTGACATTTTCTTCTGTATATAAAGCAGCAACTTCTTTTCCAGTAATTATTTCCACCATTAAAATCCCAAATGCATAAACATCAAGCTTTGTTGAAACAAGACCGTTCTCCAAATACTCGGGTGCCATATAACCTTTTGTTCCAACAATATGCCTTGTCAAAGCAAATTCACCTTCTGATCCTTCTGTAGATCTCGCCATGGCAAGATTAGAAATCTTAGCCCTGAATTCATTGTCAAGCAGAATATTACTGGTTTTTATATCCTTGTGAACATGAGGCGGGCTTGCAAAACTGTGAAGATAATTAAGCCCATTGGCTACATCAAAACCAATCTGTACTCTCTGTTTCCAGGTTAAGAAATTCTCGTTATGGTCATAAATCCAGTCACTTAAAGCTCCATTAGAGGCATACTCGTAAACCAGATACCAATGGCCGTCACTGAAACAAACACCAGATAGACGAACAAGGTTGAAATGATTGACCTTGTTTAATAAATCTATCTCTTTTGATACATCTCCGTCCATTTTCTTAATGGCAGCATAATCACCATTAATGTAACCACGATATACCGATCCTTTGATCCTGCAACCAGGGCTGAAATTATCAGTTGCTGTTTCCAGTTCTTTAAACTTGTAGACTTTGAGAGATTGAGCTATACTTGATATGCTCTCTAAGCAATCCTGAGATTCTTCATTAACTTTATTGTTGATCGGTTTCTCCTGCGATTCAAAGCTGCCGGAAACGATTTCTGGATCAGATTTCTTCCTATTTTTACGACGGAAAGCAAAGAAAATAATTGCACCAAGAATTAAAGTGAAGACAATTCCGCCAAGAACTCCAACAATAACATAAACCCATGTTTTATTATTGGAGGTGTCTGGAGGTGGCGATGATGGAGGTGGGGGTGAAGCTGTACCAGGAGGAGGAGACGGCGATGATATTGTTTGATTACTATTTGGTGGGTTTTCCAGGGGAATTAAGAGCGTTGTGTAGGGAAAAATGACAGAATTTTCACTAAGGCTATTAGCTTCAAGGCTCCGACCAGTATCCCCACCAAATCTTACACTAATTCCCGAAACTGTATCTCCAGGAACAACCAAGTAACTTAACAAATACTTTATTCCAAGATCAGTTTGATTCTTGGTAGGACAAGCACATCTTAGAGGAATGGAAAGTCTTTCACCAGAAAATATATCAACAGTTTGCCTTTTATTTTGTTCACCAATAGCTTGGCAAGTTGAAAGACCTTGATAAGTGTTATTAGCGATCAGGAAAGGCGCATCTCCAGCCTGAACAATATAAGATGTATTTGCCTGGGAATAATTACCAGAGCAAGAACAGTTAACAGGAACGATGACCAGCTTGTTTGTATCAAAGGACGCCGTATCAGAAACTGAATTTATAGCAGAAATCTGAGAAGGGTCAGAGCTTAAAAGGGTGGAGATGGAAGAAACAGTGTTATAAGGAGGTTCAGATCTGAAGACGAGATAAGTCTGGCAAGATGTGTTGAGGCCATTGCAGGTATAGCCAAGAGCAGAATCGGCTGTGTTTGAACAATTTGTTGTAGCTTTGGCTACGTACGGCTGCTGGGCGTGAATCAATGGGGAGAAAGAAAGGATCAGAAGAAAGGAAATGGAGAAGAGAGAAACGATTGCCATTTTGGAATTGGAAAGAGAGAAGATCTGGTAGGAAGCTTGTTGATCAGTTTATCTCAGCTTTCCTCCTCAAAAAGATGAAAAAAGAAAAGCAAATTTCATAGCATTATGCCGTTGACCCAATCACATTAGTCACTTTCAATGATCTTCTGCACTACTTTTTTTTAATTGGTTACACATTTTACCCAACAAGCTTTGGAAACATTCTCAGCGAAGACCAGAGTGGCATGATTATAAATTTATTAATGATATAATAACAGATATTAATTTTTATTAAATATTTATATATTAATAATTAATAATAATTATACATCATTCTTAATAATAAATTCATGATAAATCGGGATAATGTGATAAGTGGATTGGAGCCTTTTTGCATTTCAAATAAACATAATAAATTTATTTATATGATTATATGATAATTATAATTCCAAGAAATACATATAATTTACTATTTTTATGATGAGGAAGTGGTCTTTCCAATCCTTACGGTAAATGAACCTACATGTTGTTTTGCCCCAGGAGCTGGTGGTATTAGATGAACCAGACCCTGTAGAGCAGAGCAGCAGCCACCAGATTTGAAATGCGTCGTTTGATTTCTGGCGGAAACCAGCCAATACAGTGGTCAACCTACAAACCATCAACTTCCAGGAAGATGCAAAAAATTTGAATAAATTCCAACGGTAAATGCAACCGATGAAATTTCCAAGTCTTCCTCTCATCCCTCCTTCACTTTTCCATTGCCTAACTTTCTCAAACCCTGATTAAATATCATTCTTTAATAAATATTTATTCTAAATTATGGTATTAATTCCACTTTTAATTGTTGATATATATTAGGGTAAATTAGTGTTCTTGATATATTAACTTGATTTTTCTCATATAAAAATAATAATAATAAAAAAAGAACGTGTTATTAAGAGGGGTTTACTCACCCTATAATTTCTTCTCCACCAATCTCGTTTCGAGTCATTTACAGAGGCAGAAGAACGGAAATTAAATACATTACACATATATATACATATACGTACACGTATAAGTGTGCAGTGGCGGAACCAGCACCAGGGCAAGGGGGGCTGAAGCCCCGGCTTGGGCTTGGGAGAGGGGGGTAGGGACATGGGAAGCACGGGTGGATTTCTGCCTATTAGCTGCTTACCCTTTTAAAGTCCTAAAGTCCTAACAGGTAAATTAAGTTTTTAGCCCCCCTTGATTGAAGCCTCCCTTAATGGAATTTCTGGCTCCGCTACTGTAAGTGTGTGTATATATATATATACACATATATACGCATGCCTGCAAATGCAACTGGAAATATTAATGATGTTAGCTAGGCCATCATTCGATGAAACTCATGAAAATCAAGAACACCGTCACCATCAGTATCAAAAACTTGAATCATGGCCGCGCACTCCTCTAATGATTTTCCATCTCCTAATCTACCCAGCATCTTCTGCAAACCTCTTGGAGTTATACAACCATCTCCTTTCTTCATCTCAAACATTTCAAATGCTTTTTTTAGATCTTCTTCTTCCTCCTCCTCATCCACCGCTGCTCCGCCTCCCCTCCCTCCTCCTTTCTTCATTAGCTTCAAGAAATCATTGAAATCCAACAACCCATCACCATCCATGTCAACTTCTTCGATCACAGTTTGAGCTTCTTCACTTGACATGTACTCTCCCATGGAACCAAAGTATGCCCTAAGTTCAACACCCGAAACTTTCCCATCTCCATCAGTATCAAAGTGAGAGAACACTTGTTTTAGCTCATCATCTAATGGCCTGGAGATGGTAACTTTCTCGGGTGAGCTTGACTTTAAGCTAGGAACATGGTTTAGCCTTCTAGAAAACGAGTTAAATAATGCAGAATCTGATCTTAGACGCTTAAAACTTAGCTTTAGGTTCGTTTTAGAGAACCATTTGAATAGGTTTGGTGATCTGTCAGTGTCCATTAACGACACTGGTAAGAAATCGAACTGAAGTAGTTGTATATATAAATCAAGAACACGGCCAATTTATACAGGCAGAGAGGAAAACTGTGAGTCAATGGAAATATGCTTGATTTGCTTGTTGTGGTGGGAAGTGATAGAGGGCGTAGTTGCATGTAAATTGCAACGAAATTATGTAAAAGCCATGATCATTTAGTCTATTAAAATGATGGGATGAAGGTTAAATTCAGAAATAGAAATATTAAGCAAAGATGGAAATTTGATCAAGTGAAAACGATGATGGGGATGAGGCCATTGTGATGCAATGAAAGGGAAAACAATAGTTGAAAAATGGATGTTTTGGTGGAAGGAAATTGCATGGAAGCTTCATAAAGTCTTTGAGACATAAATAAACTTTGACGGCCTCGAATTTTCAAAATATTTATGATAATAATATTATTTTTAATATTTAATATATATATTATTTGAATGTATTCATCAATTTGGTAATATTATATTATTTTTATATTTTAACATACATTATTTTTAAGGGAAAAAAGTGATATATATATATATATATATATATGTCAAAGTCCGGACAACCCATATACATTTCTTTTAATATCATATGCATTATTCATTTATTAATTATTTTTTATTATATTAATAAAATGTATTTATCTATCTTTGTCATTTTGTTTTACCTATATTGTCTGGCGGTCTAACTTACCATTCCCTGGTGGTTCGGAGACCGGAAGATCCAAGCTTTTTATCATCTCCAGATGATGAGGAAGTTGTAAGAAACTCGAGCAAAATCATGTTTATTAAATCTGGTTTTCTATAAGCTGAATAAAAATCTGTCTACAGAAGGGCTTCAAAGAAGAGACATGCCTGTAAAAGGCAATGTATTAATGAATTTGCAGTAACAGATTCCATGATATTGTAGCAAATTTGAATATTTCAAATATGCTACCACATAGCATCAGAAGTTTATCCTGTTAAAAATTCTGCAATAATCTAATAATACAGGCAAGGCAAAACGGTAGACCTTTTCTTCTCCGGCAACGGGCCCAAATTGCTAGTAAGCACTTATCAGACAAGGCAATGATCAGCCATACATTTTTGTTATTCTACTGATGCTTGTACTTGCTCTTGCTCTGTTATTCTGTCCATGCCTGACAGAGATATAGTTATTCATTTATGATTTGGCATGCACAGCATTAAAACTTCATTCTCCATTGTACAAATATTGTCTTCAGGGATCAGGATACCTTATTATTCTTTGCAAAATCACACTCCTTGCCTGTGTTATGTCACGGCTACACTTCCCGGCATGTTCGGCTAAATCTTCGATGGTTGTCATGAACATTCCCAACTTCTTCTTGATCTCATCTATCACAATCCTCAAAGCATCGTCATCTATAAGGGCAACATTCACATTCTGCAATAATGATTCGATCTCCGCTTCCAATTTGTTAACAAGGACTCTTATGTTATCCATATCCTTGATGACAATGAAAGTTCCCAACTGCATCGTGCTCACCAACTCTTTCTCTCCTTTCACAGCTTTCATGTAGTTGTTCCAAAGTGAATCACACCATTTTCCAACTGAACCGATCGGAACGGACAATGCACCGGCCAACGCAATTACAACAGGCGGTGCAGAAATGGCAGCTGCCACCACTGAGAAAATCAACACGGCGACAAAAGCCGAAACGAATAACACATTTGATACCCTTCTCCATGTCTTCATGGATTTCATTTTCTTGTCAAGTTTCTTCTTCCTTTTTTGTAACTTCTGTAACATGGAAACCTGCTGTTTGTATACCGATTCAAAGAGCGAAAAGAACTCGTCGTTGAATGGATCTCCAGCCGCCTTAAACTTATCTAGTTCCCCCAATGTCTTTACAAACTTCTTCTCCACAACACCATCATCATCTAATGCTATTTCTTCCTCAAACTTCCTAAGAGCAACTTGTATGATCAATTCGCTAGTTCGAGCCCGTTTAAGACAATTCTCAAGGGCAGCACAAAAATCCAAAGTTTTTGCAGTACTTTCAAAATACTCTTCAACCAAAGAAAACATTTCCTTGTTCTTCCATATATCTTCCTTTGATTGGAGTATGATATGGACCACGTCTTGATTCATGTCAAGAAAGCCATTAGTAACCTCTTTGAGTGAATCGAAAGATAGTGATTTAGCTTCTACACCAGTGGATAGAGAGCTTATGACTCGATTAGTCCTTTCATGGATGCTCAAATCAAAGGATTGTAGGTCTGGATCAAGCTTACAAGCACTCTCATATGAGCTCAAATCTGCTGCGTACTGGGAATTCATGTTGACTTTAAGCGGCGGCGGAGGTGGTGGTGCTGGGGTTTCGACACTTTTTTCCTTGCTACAGAGTCCACCCATCATATCCAATAAAAAAGAAAACCCCAAAACAGATTTCTTAGCTATAATTCAACTTGAAATGGAATTGAAACCTAGAGATAGGTTGAATCAGATAAAGCAAACGATTCAATAAAGGAAAATGCCCAAATCAGGTAACTTTTCTCCTTCAATAATTCTTTTTTTTCAGGGCCCAGTTCACTGAAGATCACAAATCCGATAAAAGAACTCAAAAATTCAAGAAACAGTAGTAAAGCTTGATTGTTTATACATAAATAAAGGAATAGAAAAGCTTACAGCAGTAAAGTCCAATCTTGAAAAACGAGATTGAAGAACTTCAAAGATCAAGCAAAAACTGAAAAGATCTCGAAAACCCAACAGTGAATTATCACAAATTTGAGTGTAAGATGGAAGTGATTAGGTGAAAGCTACAAGGTTTATAAGCGAAAAAGAAAAGAACAGATTTGAGGTTTTCTTCAAGAGGTGGCCTGTAGAAGGAAAACAAAAGGAAATGCAATGGAGCTTTGAAGAATTCAACTACGAGTGAAGCTGAGAATCTTCAAATACAGGATTTGAAAATTGCAGAAAAATTCAGGGAGGGTGGGGACATTGAAGGAAGCAGCGAGGAAAGATATTTTTTTAATCTTCCCCTTTTCTGCTGCGGTGTTTTGACTGAGTGATTATCATATACTACCGAATTGACTCTATTAATTACAAAATGTTAGATTTATTATACAAATTTTTTATATTATTAGATGAATTTCTAAATTAATATTTTTATTAAGATTAAATAATGAAACGTAGTAAAATAGTAATGCTATGTTATTATTGATTTTAATTATATATGCATCATGTTTTTCGAGGAACAATTTATCTTAAAATGAAATTATATAAATATAATAAGAGCAACAAATACAATAGAATCAACGAGTCGTTGTAGTATAGTGGTGAGTATTCCCGCCTGTCACGCGGGTGACCCGGGTTCGATCCCCGGCAACGGCGTCCTATACCGTTATCCCTTCTGAATAGTTTGCTGCCCAGGGTTCGCTTCTTTTTGTTGATAAAAGTCTAGAGGTTGTACGGACGGTAGAGCTAGAACTTGGAAGTCCCTTAGCAGAAGCAGAAGGGCTTGTGTTTGGTGGTTGTCAACTTTGCATGTTGTGAGGTTTCTGATAATATTGGACCTCCATCTATGCTTTATCTGTCCTCCTGATTGTCAGGATAGGAATGACAATGTTCCCATATCAGTGATATAAACAAGGTTGACCCTAACAAAAGAGAAAAGGGTGACTGCAAAATCTTCTACTCATCATGAGAGAATGATCCGGAGGAAGAAACATCTGAAAAAATTCTAACTTCTCATTTTCAGCAACAGGCTAATGGAAGCATATCGATTATCGGGAATATTCATTTAGCTTAAAAGCCTACATCTAATACAAGTTTGTGGATCTAGTATTGTTGAAGAAGTTGATTAGTTGGTGCGTAGCTAAATTTGAAGTTGACATATACTTTAGCTTTATTAAAACTATAGAAGAAGGCAACGACTTTTCATGATCTGAGCACAAATTACTGAAAGCAAACAGTTCATAATCAATACAAAAGCAACTTAGTTTTGCCTGTGAGCAATATAATTAGCCAAAGCAATCAATGGAAAAGCCTTGTCAGGATCAAATCCATCCAACAGTTCTCGAGCTTCCTTGTTCAACTTGTCAGCAAATTCTCTTGATTTGTCAATCCCCAGTAACTTGGGATATGTAACCTTATCAGCAACCAAATCTTTTCCTGCAGTTTTTCCCAGTTCCTGAGAAGATTTAGTCACATCAAGAATATCATCCACAACCTGAAACAATAACCCGATATCTCTAGCATACTTCCTCAGCTTTTCGATTTCTTCATCGTTTCCTCCACCCAAAATAGCACCTAAAACCACAGCACACTCGAGCAGCTTGGCTGTTTTATGAACATGAATATATTCAAGTTTTTCTAGACCAACTTCTTCTGATGATAATCCCTGAGAACATATATCAACAACTTGACCACCTACCAACCCTTGAGACCCAATAGTTTTGGCCAATTCCACTACTGATCTAACAATTCTAGTAGGAGATATTACATTTGGAGTGGAATTGACAATATGTTCAAAAGCAAAAGCTAATAAAGCATCACCTGTAAGAACAGCAATATCCTCACCGAAAACAATATGATTTGTTGGTTTTCCTCGGCGAAGACCATCATTATCCATACAAGGAAGATCATCATGGATCAATGACATAGTGTGAATCATCTCTATAGCACAAGCTGCTGCCATAGCCATGGACTCATCACCTCCCACTAATTCACAAGCCGCTAAACAAAGTACTGGTCTGACCCTTTTGCCACCAGCCAAAAGAGAATACCTCATTGATTCATGGATTTTTGCTGGTTCGCAGAGTGAAACGGCATCGTCTAATGCTTGATTAACAGAAGTAGCCTTTGAGAGCATATACGAGTTAAAATCGAAACTGGGTGTTCTCGAATTATTATTACTATCAATATCATTGTTCTTATCCTTTTCAAGTTTAAGAATTTTCTCTTCTTTCGTAACGCTGGCCGAAACAAAAGAAGTGGGTTTTCTTGATTTCGTTGATAAAACAGCAATATCCAATCTTTTAAAGGTATTAAGCGAAAGAAAAGAACAAGATTTATAATTGAACCCGCAAGACTGGTTCAAGAATGAAGAACCTAAATTAACAGCTCTCATTTTTGTTTTCCTTTCGTTTTGATTTCCGTCAAAATAGAGCACCCTTAGACAGTTTTGAAGAAATGAACAATCAGAAAGTAGGAATCTTCAAGCAGAAATATATAAAGTGTTGAAGAAGAAGAAGAAGAAGAGAATTGAGAAGAGCAAAGAGGCGGAAGCAGACATGGAAAGACGTTTACTTGAGCAAAGAAAAAGGAGAAAAGCTTGGATTGTGTCTTCAGAGTGAAGTCTGGCTGCTATTTAAACTCTCTGCCATTTGTCTTGTAGTAGCATGGGTGGTTGCCGGCTCTTTCCTTTATACTATTTTAATCCAAAATACGATAATTATCTAAAACCCAAGTCTATACATTCTTTAAAAACACCCGTATCATTCCAAAAATCTTGAAAAACACTCAGGGTATTCAAGAAAGGAACAAAGAAATCATGCATCTGCAGACGAAGTGAACAGTGTATTGGATTCAATGAATTTTATCTAGAGTGAAGCTGATATCAAAATAATAGATAATGACGAGGAAAAGGTTAGATTGGCAAGTAAATATTGGATCTGGCATTTCCTAAATTAGAGTGGTGGACCTCATTTCTATTCCTCAGTCTTGGCATTTTCTGATTAAGTTGCCTTCATCCCGCATCAGATTTCAAGTTTTAGATTGTGTCAAGTGCTCTGCAAATTATAGAAATGCCGCCTAACCTTCATGGCTTCCCGCCGATTTCCGAACCCAACTTCAGGTTAGAAATATTTTTATTTCATAGGATAGAGACGAAAAAGATAATTATCGTAAATTATATAGTTTAACTATATTATCTATATTTTTACGAATTGTTGATATAATAATAATAATAAACGTTTATAAAATTACAGTAAGAGATAATATTTTATTAAGCATGTAAAGGATAATTGAATCCCCACGAAGATATCCTTAGTTTGTGCATGCAATTGAAAAGTCAAATCTCTGAAAATTTTGGATAGGAGAATGATGGACATGCAAGAAGCTCGTGCAGGGGGAACTTGTGGTTTAACGTAAAATCATCATTCAAAGCATCTATTTCGTGCATAAATTAACTACCCAATTTTGCCTTGTCAGAATTCAAACTTGGAAGATCATTTAGTATATTATTTTCATAGCATTTATATATTTGGTCCAGTTTTGATTTCAAATATTATGTTTGAATTTATGATGAGTTTAGTGTGTTAATGCAATGTAACGAACGTCGGTTTCAGAGGTGAAAGCAAGTCCACAGTAACACACGTTCCATGCCAGAGGAGATGTGTCTATTCCTGCCTGACTAAGACAGTCCAACGCCTGTTCCAGGCAAATTCACGTGTCACACACTGCCAACGGACCACTAAACTCCAGTCGTCTTTCTTTCCAAATTTGCATCTATTCTTTTGATTCATCCTTCAGGTAAATATTTTCTATAATTTCCAACACCAATTTGTCGTGTTCAGAGCCTGCCAAGCAAAAAGGATCACGTACTTTCCGATTATTATATAATCTACTATTAAATATATATTACTATGGTTATTAATATGAGTTAAAAATATTATGAAATGAATAATAACAATAATAATTATAACCAGTTGTGTTGAAATAATAAATGTGGTAAGTGCGTATTGAATTTCGAATGGGTTACATGTACTTGTGTATAAACATATTATCATGATATTAAATATTTTAATTTTAATTTAAATAGAAGAGATATTTATTGGACGTCCCATAACTTATAATTGTGCAATAAATTTGAAAAAGCTAATTTCAAAAAGATTTATGATGACAATAAGATCCACCCACCCTACCACTCACCTCACTCCTTAGCATTACATTTCTAACCACCTGCCATGCTACAGATTTTTCAGTTCAAAAATACGACTCCAACAACATTCCAAGCATCATGATGCTGCTGCCTTTAATCCCTTGGCTTCAATCACTTGTGGTAAAGGTAGAAAAAACTGAATACAAAGAAGCCAGCCATCTGCATTCAACCATCAACACTCCTTCAATATAAAGAAGCCGCCGAGGCGGAGAAGACACTTTTACGAATAACAAATTGAGAAAGTACCGTTGTAAAAGAAGCTCCGTAATATGGATATGCAGTTGTTATAAATCTCTCGTATTCGTCGTGTCTGAAGGGCCGAACAGGAATCTGAATGCATCAAAATGGGTTCAATATCATATGCCGATTAGCATTGAAGCAACTGCATGAAATATCCACTAAAGGCTCCTCACTCAACATTCACATTAAACGCTGCACTACTCCTATCCTATGTTACATTTGGCGGTGAGCAAAACCAAGCTCCACCAAAACACCAAACTGAAACCAAAAATTCCCGGTCCGTTTGGCTTCAAAATTTTAAAATCCATTTATATATTTAGTTAGTTCCATTTGGAAAAATTAAGAATTTACAGTTTGAATACACAAAAAAAAAAAAAAAAAAAAAAAAACCAGGGATAACATTAGCCTAAAATTCAAACCAAATCAGTTACAAAATTTTAAAACCACCTTTATTTGGTTCAGTTTGGTTTTGAGAGCCGAAGTATTTTGGGTCAAACCAAACCAAATGCTCACCCCTAATTAGGCTAGTACAAAGCTCATGCTTAACTTGAAAGCTATAATAATTTGATACCTATAATAATCTAATGACCATTTCTTGAACCATGCCAGGTACTAACAGCTACATCTTAATCATTAATTGCATTGACTGATCCAAAAATATTAATCAAACAAGTTATACATTTGAAAAAAGCACTGAATATGTCATTACGGTAAAACAACGTTACCTGTTTTGAAAGAGACAAACTGGTGTAACCGAGCCTCTTATACTCAATCTTAAACTGGAAAACCCCATAGACATCAGGTACCTTGAATGATGTCGAATACAGACCCTAAAGAAACAGTATACAAATTTTAAGGACTTTCTGGAATGAAAAGCATGAAAGCTAAAATAAATAATAAGCTGCTACAAGAAGATAGTACCTTCTGGTCAGTTGAGAGGGTTTTCAGCACATAAGGGCTCATCATGTAGAACTGAACTTGAATATCATCAGCCACATATGGTTCCCAGCTGCGCCCAGACCATTCATATATCTCAACATGAAAGTCCTGCAATTAAATCAAAGTTTTATTGGAAACCCATAAATTTCTACCTTAAAAAAAAAACACTGAAAAAACAAATTTAAGAACAGATGAGAGTAGAAGAATTACCAAATCATCCTTGATCCTATACATTGCAGGTTCATCAGTTTCCCCAACTTTGTTATGTCTAAGATTGACGGCCTAAAACCAAATTCAACAACATGAAAAAGATGAGAAGGCAATTGAATAAAGTCAAGTTACGAACTAAAATAAAAGGTAGCCATGAACCTGATAACTAAAAATTCCAATGAGACACTCTTTTTATTTTTTCTATCAATTACAAGTAGCTTCTACACATCAAGATAGCCACAATAATCAAGAAAGCCGCTGATATGCCTCACCTTCAGATGACCCCTTTCATGAAATATCCATTTGCTAAGTTCAATCACAAACTGTTCATTTCCAGATTTCTCGTATCTGTTATTAAAACATCACAAGACATACCAACGTTCATTATTAAGAAGCACAGTAAAAGACAACCAAGGCACATCAAGAATGTTGAAACAACGAATATATACAGCTAACTATCTGCGATCAAAATAAGGCAAGGAGACATATTTATTCACTATTTTTCATTGCACCTACAGTTTTACACCATATGTACACAAGAATTATGCATAAGAGAGAAAAAAAAAGGTCCAAAACCCTTAGATTAACAAACTACATGTACAGCCATGCATGTCCGTATTTAAAGCTTTAAGGATAAACTGTACCAATGTCCAATATGGTAATGATATATTAGGTTCAAAAAAACAAAGCTTAAGGCTATATTCAAGTTGAGTTACTCAATGTTATGAACTTGCGATACGGATCGAGTCACAGGACGATTGACAGGAAAATCTAAATCAATTGCTGTCCCCTTTTTCCCTCCTTTGGTCTGATTCCTTGAGCGACCTATTTTTAAACGACTCAAGCTCGTCAAAGGGAGCTTGAAACCTTAGACCTCATTAAAAGAGAGAGCTCTAGATCTCTATAATTTTCTTAGTAAATTCAACTCCCGTCGTTATTCCATTTGCCCACTCAAATAGGACTAGTCTTATTACAAAAATAGGAAACCTATAACTTAGATTTCTCTTTAAATAGGAATACGTAATAAAAAAAGCTATTCTAGGAAGAAATCAACATTAAATAAGAATAAAAATATATTCTAGGAAATCAAGAAAAATAGAAAGTCTATGCCTTTGCTGGAAAATCACTTATTGCATCTATTATAGACGTGGCCCACAAAAGAGTCCATAACACTCAACTTCACTAAGCCTTAAAAAAAGATAGATTGATAAGACATTGCCCTGATAACATGACTGCATGATCATGGCTTTCGTGAAACTAATCTAGCTTGATGTCAGATTGCATACTTCAACAAATGTGTAACTCGCTACTCTCTGCTGTGTCGATGCCTTGCACTGAACTATGATATGTATTAAGACTGAAAAAATACCTTCGCCGCATGCAACAGGTAACTTTTACGTATTCTTTTTTTGGATGCACAGGATTAGGAAGGGGAATAGAATTAGAATCTGGACTTTTGCCAGGCCGAGAGGCACCAATTGCGATGCTAACCACGTGGTGCATTAACATTTCACACATAAAAATATTCATCCAATGAAGAAGTGAACTACTGGTGGAATAATTCCATTGAGATCAATGCAGATCATGATAATGCACAACTGATTTAGTAACCACAGAAGCCAAAGAAGAGATGCAAAAAAAAAAAAAAAAAAAAAGAAAACATAAAGAACAAAGTGACCTACTTAATTGAGCTCTCAGCACTTCGCACACCTGATTTCAGAAATCTAAACAAAACAAATATCATCAATCAATAAACATCTGCCAAAGAAAAACTGAAACTCAATAGCAACACATAATTACATACCGGTTACTGAACATATCTAAGGAGCCAGAAATCATAATTCGAGCATTGTTTCTAGCCTACATTAAATACAAGTCAAGCATTGCATCAGTGTGTTTATAGAGTTAACAATATAGCATAGTATCTCCCTCAATAAGATGGAACTCACCTGCATTACTGAAACTAATGAAATGACTGACCCAGTAAGCTTTGGAGGACTTGATAATTTGGAACTGGGATTAGCTGAATAAGCCGAAGGAGAAGCTGATAGAACTTTCAACACCTGTTTATACACCATGTATTAGGCTACCCACTCAGTTATCATTCAGCTACATAAACAATAAATTAAACCCAATTCACATTTATCTGTACCATGCCATTAGCTGGATTTACAGAATGAGCAATCCCTTTAAACAGCACCGGAGCCTATTGAGAAATCAAACAGCAAACAATTCAACAGACAAATAGTTAAAGTAAAGAAATTTTCCGTTGGGATAAAAAGAGAAATGGATAAAAAAACAAAAAGGAATAACTTTAAGAGCAAAAAGAAAATGAGAAATTAAGAATAAATCGGGCTACCTCAATTTTAGTTTTCCCTAGTATAACATCAGATTCGATTAGATCACTAGCAGCAATCAACGTATGATCACCGTCAATGTGTGAAACTGCATAGCTTTTATGATCGACAACCATAGCCGTTGGATCCTGTAAAATTCATCACAAGTAAACAAACAAATAAACCCCATAAAACTAAACTTGAAAAAGAAATGTTAAAAGTAACCTCATCAAAATCAACACCACATTCAGTAGCTATGCTTTTAATCAAATCAGAAGCTGAAGAATCAGCAGCAATTATCAAATCATGACCCGAGTCAACGAAGTCAATCACCGCGGTCAAGTCCAACGCACCTCCAAGCCCTAACCATAATAACATGATGATGATTATTATTATTATCATCTATTGTTATTTTTAAACAAAAATTACTCACTAAAAAATATTTTAGAAAAACAATAAAAAAAAAAACTGTAGAGAGAAGAATCAACGAAGGCTTACTCTCGATAGAAGGTGAAAAGACGATAAGGCCATCGTACAAGTACTGGCCATATCGTTGAAGAGAGAGTTTGGGATCATCAGCGAGCTTAAAATCGAGATTGAAACCGCGAGATTTAAGAGAGTTGAAGAAAATGGAGTGGGACGAAATGAGGGAAAAGTCGTCGAGCAACACTAAGACTCGGCGATCCAATGGCGAGTCTGGAGAGAAAGAGAGAGAAAGGGAGGGAAAGAGAAGTGAGATCGCGGCGATCAGGAGTAATGAGAATGAGATAGAGAGCTGCTTCTTCCTCTTCTCCATTGTCCCTTGAGTGGGGTTTTTCCGACCTCCAAAATCGAGTTTAGGCATGTGCTTTTATTTGTCAACCAACTACCGATATTGCCCTTCTGTTGACGTGTAATAAATACTTGGCTAACCAATCACGTGTCAGAAAAATATTTATATTTTTGTCAAATAAATTGCCCCTTGGTAATAGATTATCGCTAAATATTAAACCAGAAGAAACGCTTTCTGCTTGAAGAGTTATGTTTACGATATTTCTCAATTAAATAATATATAAAATTAATTATCTTTACAAATAATATTATAAAAATCAGCTTCATATCATTTTCAAGTTAACATCGATTGGGTATGAAAGTAATATTAATATTTTTAATATAGTGTAAATTTTTTTCTTGAATTTTCGAAACATGGGATTCCGATTATCTAATTATAGTTATTGTATTATGAAATATTCGAGAATCATTTGAATCACATGTTGATGTAAATCGGAGAATAGAGTAAAGGATGGAAGAAACTGCTGCCAATAAACCCACAAGCACCTGAAATGATGATAATTTTATGGCTCTTTTTGTCACCGAGGTTGAAAAGAATTCAAACAAGTAATTTAAAATGATCCAGATTGATATAAGAAAGCATGGGTAGATAGATAGAAGCTGATTTTCTCAGTGCCATTCAATAAATAACACGCATACCATATATTGCAACTTGTAATAAATAGCTAACTCTGACGGAATCAGAGTTTCTTCTCTTTATTTGCCTTGCACTGCACACAGAGAAACGTCTGGGGGAAGAAAATGAATACCTCATGGACGAAACGACAGATTTCAGACGCTGATAGGTTCGGTAGCTTTCTTCAGCCATTCTATCTCGATTTCATCCATGTACGGGGACAAAATTTCACGACATCTTGAATGATAGACGTTCACCCACTCGATCTCATTAGGCATCAACAGGTTTACGTCGATTAATTTCCTCTGATACGGTGCCTGCGCATCCAGCAAATCATACAACACAATGTTAATAAGAGTTATTAGCGAAAACGACTGTGTACTTTTCAGAATACTCATCCCTGACTGATTAAAAACAAACATGATCTGTTAAAAACCTAAGGAAACATATTGATCGTTCAATTAAAAAATGAATGGTTGAGATTTAATTGTTAAAATAATATTTAATAAGATGAAGATAAAGAGAGATGAGAAGAAGTTGAAGCAATATCAGCAGGAGGCACTAAAAATACAATGCAAAACACGAGAGGTTTCAAATAAATTCATATTTGCTTACCCATGTAATGTGTTCAAATTCTAAGTAGCCCTTATCGCCAAAATTGTATTTAGTCTCAGCATCTTTAACTATAAGCACATTCTCCAATCTAATGCCAAAGCTCCCATCCTCATAGTATCCAGGTTCTGGAAAATGCAAAACCAACATAGTTATAATCTTGTTACTTTCTTGAACGGAAAAGAAGAAAGGATTGCATATTCTTCTATTCAGAACCACAATTAACATCATTGACAAATGATGATGCTTTGAAGACAGAATCGAAGTAGGTTAGTTTTGAAGATTACGATGAATAAGGCAGAATAGAAGACAGAATCGAACTAGGGTGCAACAAATGCAGATTAAGATTGAATAATTAGGAATGAACATTCAGTTTGATTTTTTAAAACCAAAATTTTTTAGTTTTGAAGACAGAATCAAAGTAGGTTACTTTAATGTGATTTTCAGTTTAACTTCGATTTTTTTACTGAATGTTTAAATTTTAGAAACCAAAAACTGAACCGAATGTCATCAGTTTGGTTTAGTTTTTTGGTCCGGATTAGTTTTGCTTACCCCCTATAAATAATAACCCGTGATCAAGTGCTCCCTACATTCAGGTTTGGTCAATGATTGAGGTCTGGGAACGAGTTCTCCAGTAGAATGCAGATCAGAAAACTCGGAAGAACAAGGCATGAGAAAGCGCCAGAAAACCCATGAAATCATTATAAAATAAGTGATAAGTCAAATGCTGAGGTAAGACGCCTACAGTGACATTCTGTAGCATGAATTTCATCTGCCTAAATTGTTAGGGGCCACAACCCGGGTGGTACCCACTTGAAACATAAATATGAGGGGAAAATTGCTACACTTATTTCGGCAACAATTAAACAGTGAAGGAATATGATGCTAACCGTCTGTTACAGTCATTGAAGCTTGAACCGGCACATTACGAGCCTGCGGCCTGAAACTAATTAAATGGGGCCCTGTCCAGACAGTTCAAGGACAACCCACAATGAGCATATTTTTCATAGTATAATTGAGGAAGTGTAGCGACGCAATAAAGTGAAAATTATGACAAACCTTCATGAACGTACAAGTAAGATCCAACCCCATGACCAGTGCCATGTCGATAGTCGAGACCATCTTTCCATAAAGGTATGCGAGCAAGAATGTCAAGGGCATGACCTATTAAAACGACCAAACAAAGACATGATTGAATAAGCTGAACCTTCCATATATTGAAGTGACATAGTAGACTTTGACTAAAGTAGTTCGACTGTTGAGCAATGAAAGCAGTAGAAGTAGAAATACCATTTGTTCCATTGGGAAATCGGGCATTACCGAGGGCGATGTGACCCTTGAGAACCTTGCATTAAAGATAATAAAAAGCATGAACTTTTAGCTTTGGATATAAAAACAAAAAAGGTAAGGTATCAACATGGGATAATGAATAGCAAAAGGATGTCTATGGAAAGTCAATGTTCCAATAAAACTACAATAATAACAAATTAGACTATGTTGAAGCTATTTAAGCTTTATCAGATTCAACAATACGTAAACTAAATGTTGGTTGGTAGAAACTGAAGGTACCTACCGCAGTATAGCATGCTTTCTCATGTGCTGATGGTTTTCCAAAATGAACCGTGCGAGTTATGTCAGTTGTCCCATCCAGATACTACATTCATGCCGCCAACAATATTAATCACAGAATAAAGCGACACTGAGAAATTACCATTCAAGTGATAGCCATTATTTATTTTCTATAAATGGCTATGAGCCCCATTAATTAGGTGAGACAAACCTGAGCTCCTGAATCAAACAGATAGATGCTATTTGGATCAAGCTCAGCACAACTTTCTTCTTGCGGGGAATAATGGATGATTGCGGCATTTGGACCCACTGATGAAATCGTAGGGAAACTTAAGCCTCTGAAATGCTGTAATTTAAACAAAAAGAAACAAAATGCTATAATGTCAAATATATCTGCGCACACCAAAACTTGCTGGCATCATCAGCAAGTCATCCAAACTCAAAGGTATTTCCTTTCTTGGTCACAAAAATGATGAGTGGAAAGTTTTATGGATTTGAAGGAGACTGCAAGTAAAGAACCACCAACTCACATACAAATAACGACTCAAAAAAAGCTACTGAAATTGATATCAATGAAGTCCACAACATTCACTAAGATGAAGAATGCTTGAACACAAAGATGAAAGTATATCAAACTAAACTAAAGCAGTCCTAAGCCGTTTCAAGTTGATCTTCATGAACTTGATACCTCTAGTCAAACAAGACCGATGACAGGCTTACCCCTGATTCTTTTTCTTTTTACTTTTTTTTTTTTAGGGCTCAGACTGAATTTTATTGGAAAGGAATCTTTGTACCACTACACCAAAATGGACCAGTCATTTTAGGACAGGATTTGATGCTAAGCTGATCAAATATCTAGACATTGACTTAGGACACCCACAGTAACTGATGACAACCATTAACCCTAGCTGTCCAATTAAAGAACATTTCCCATTTTTTTCCCCTTAACAATGTACCACATACCTCTTTTGAGGCTCGAAAACCTTCCAGCTTATCACTCACCGTAACTTCTGTCAGTTTCCTAGTTTCACTGCCATAGCCAATTCCAGTAATAAAACATGAATGGATCAGTAATATGGAAGGACACAAAACACTTTTTCGGGCAATTTTCTATTTAACCAGTCTAAAGGAAAATTTACTACACCGACAAGCTGAAAAAAATAATAAAAAATTTAACCACAATGCAGCTTCCACCTTAAAGTATCAAGTCATTATTATGGTTTAATACCTACCAAAGTGAGAAAACCCTGCACATGAAATTTTTATCATATTGATCAACTTCTGAGCTGATATAGCACATCCAGATTATTGCTGCTTTTTATATGCTAAACACAAGGTTATACTCAGAATTGAATCCAACATCCACCACGACACGTCTAAATTTTTCTGAAAAAAGACCATGAGTTTTCAACATCGTATGAAATGCTTACTCTTGTTTCTTGTTTGCACTCTCCCCCTCCAAGAAGTAACCAGAAGCCCCATAAATTTCCTGCATCTGCACGTGCAAAATGAGCATCGGCATCACACTTGAAAGAGTAAATTTGTTGCACATGCAATTAAACGTTTCAACCAAAATTTGAGATTTAAGAAATAAGCAAAAAACATAAAAATGGCAACAGTAGGTTAAGAAAAGATTTAAAGCTTTAGGAACCTAGATTCCATACCTGCTTATCCAACCAGACAAGATATTGCACAACAGCAGCTCCATCACGAACATGTGCCTTTTTCAAGCCATCCAACTCAACTGGGTTCTGAAATAACAACAGAATCAATGAATAAGAAGAATTGTACTGATTGTTGCTTTAAAATATTGAAAACTTGGCACAATGATATTATATGTAATTCTACTGAGCGGGTTTCAAATTGAATAACTAGTAAGATAACATCATGTAAAACTATATGTTCCTTTGGATGAATCATATGAATAAGCATTCATACCTTCAGAGCTTTAGCAAGGGCCAGAGATGACTGCTTCAGGAGCACTTTCTCAGAATTCAACCTTGAAAATAAGGCATAGCAGCACGAACTAGGATCAACCCATACAAGATCAATTTTATTTCCTTCAGTTTCAGCTGCACCATTTTCCATCAAGTCAGCCTCACTAGAATTGACTTTTATATCTTTTGTAACTTCAGCATGAGTTCCTTTGACTGCAGGAGCATGCAGCTGATTGGATGCAAGCAAGGCAACATCTGAGCTCACAGCAGTGTATTCCCGAACTTCAATCCCATTTTCCTCTAGATATCTGTTTACCTGAAAATGGAAATGAATGAATAACCCAACAATAGAAACTGTTGTCCCAGATTCATCATTTAACATATCTGTGAGCCTTGCAACGGGAAATGGAAAGCAGAGGTCTGCTACTTCAATTTATTCACATTTAATGGGATAGAGCAACTGCCAACAACACATGGTGGATGGGCACCAAAAATGACGGATAGTGGAAGAGCATAAAGAATTTAACAGAAAATGATGAAATATGAATTATGTCTAAATTGGAAAAACAAATTTTGGAATCAGATAAATATGTCTAAATTTTAGGAGAAAAAAACCTTCCACAAACATAATGCAAGAGGAGGATATCTAAATGGAAAGCAAAATTTACCTCGCTGGAGAATTTTCTCTTGTCCACATATAGAAAGGCTGAGTTGGAAGTTACTATAGCAAATGCATGAACAACAGGACAGTAAGATACATCAGTGCCACGAATGTTATACAACCAAGCAACCTGCAGAGAAGAAAAGACACTGAAATAGATAAGCAGAATCAAGATCTCCATTAAAGTCCAGAGGTCAGAGACAGATGCAAACAGTGCAGCCAAGAATGGCATATATTCACCTCATCCAGGGCTGTAATGACTGTTGCACGAGCTTTCTCATGTTTTAGTTTTACTCGTAGATTCTTTAACTTGTCTGCAACTGAACAACCTGTAAATGCCAAAGGATGGACAACAACTGCATTTGCTTCTGCTGGTGGTCGATTTTTCCAAACTTCATCTACCAAATTAGTCGCAGTTTGAACCAGCTTCTGCTGTTTTCCAGCAAAAGCAGACTCCCATCTCTGCGCAGTGTCCACTGACACACACCATGGGTCAACACCAATAGATGCTTGTGCCGACAGATTCTAACAGAATTAAATTTAAAAATTCACTTAGTATTGCAAGAGGCTTGTGAAAAAATACAGTAAATAATGGATTGAATAACCGTGAATAAAATCATATAAAGCAGGAATAAGAATACCATCAACACAATCTAATAGCAACAACTACTCAAAATGTGAAATTGACCCGGATAATAAAAGATACACACAAAATGTGACGCAAGCATAAAAAGACTAAAACCAAGCCAGAACTCGAAAAGGTAACAATTCCAAATAAAATAGGAATTACATGCTCTTATAAAAACTCAATCTAACAGTCAAAAGATCCATAAAATAACAGAAATCTTGAAACTAGAACGCAATAGTTGAACAAAAGGAAAGAATAAAAAAACTGAAAAAACTGCACTATACAAGCTTAACATTACCTAAACCTCAATCATTACTGAGTTATATTTGCAGCAGCAACAGACTAGAACATGGAGATAGATCTAAATTTTTGTAATGATTCACTCAAAAATCATGAAGATGGATAATAAAAAGCGGACTCACATCAGCCATCCAAGTATCTACAGGGGGGTCCTCTCCCATTCGCATGAGTGTCCACTCATCACTAAGTTGCTGTTCTGCTTGCAAGAAATACCTTCCATCCGTCCATAGCCTTGCTTCATTCATTGTAATGAGGGCCAAACCTGCAAAACATGAACAAATACCTCAAAAATAAACCAAAACCTCAAAAGCAAAAGATAAGAATGAGAATAATCCGAATCTGGAACAATTCAAGTAAGAATTCAAAAGATTTTATTAAAAAAGAGGAAAAAAAACTGAGTATGAACTGATGAGCATGAGAAAACAGCATTATTCTTTTAATAACAAAACACAAATTCAGTAAACACTAGAACAAACAAACCAGCGCTTCCGGAGAATCCAGAAACAAATTCACGCCGTTTATCTCGAGCAGAAACGTATTCACTCTGCCATACATCAAAAACAAAATGAATTTGCTCATTTATTTATTTTCAATTCCTCACCAACAAAACTGGGAAAAAATTGAAGTCAATATCTATATGAAGATGGACCTGATGATAGTCTTCAGAAGGAACAATTAAAGCATCGAGAGGAGGAGAGTGAGAAGCCATGAGAGACCTTATCGAGCTCAGTATTTCTGCCATAACGGCGGCGGGTGGTGGTGGTGGTGCTCTGTTTGGATCGATCGGATTAGCTTCTCGCTGTTCAAGAAAGAGGGAAAATGAAATGCAACTGCTTGGTTGTTTGGAGTGATGGAGATAACTAGAGGGTCATTTTATAGCTTAATTTCCTTTGAATCGTGGATTCTACCCATTTCGTTGGATACTTATAAATATCATTTTTTTATATATTTTAAAAATTAAGTTGTTAAATTAGAAAATAGGATTTTAAATTTTATTAAGATAAATATTTAAAAACAAAAAGCTTTTTCAAATATCATATCAAAACAGTAATAAAAAATTACCTGCTGTAATTTCTTTAGGTAAATTCTAATAGTCATGCATTTTCCTCCTTTTTTTTTAATATTATTATTCATCAATTTATTAAATATTTATTTTTTACTACAAATTTTTTAATTTTATGTTATTTTACAAAAGATTAAAACACTAGAATAAAATATTAATTTTATTGGGCGTATGGATACGATATGGGGCTTGTAAACAATATAAAATAAAATCATAATTAATATGGGATGGATTGTGTGTGTTGGGAATTTCTTGGACTTCAATTATAATATATAGTTTTGTATTAGATAATAGATACTATATTGTTCATAATTAAGATGAACGCCGGCTGATGGCTTGATTTCTAGCATTTCCAAGCTGACGTGGCAATCAGAGGCCTCTCATGCCAACAAAGCACCAACTCAGCTTGTCGTTTTGCCACGTAGAATCCTCTGACTTTGACCTTACCCAGCACAAACTCGGCTTGAATATCAGCGAACTGACTAAACTGCATCATCCTCATTCCCGCCCCGCTGAAAACCTCCCTCCACGGCGGCGACACCCGTCTTCCACACCCTTCTACGGCTGCAAAAATTTTTGGTTTCGATAAAAGCATCTCTATCTTCCTCACCCACTCTCCACCACCGCCAACAACGGCAGCAGCATCAAGTGACTCGAATATCATAGAATAAAATTCGAGGCTATTCACAAAATTCTTCCTAAACGACGCCGTTCCGGACTCCACCCACCCTTCATTATCTACAACAACCACCAAAACCCCCGGCGAGAGGCGCTGAATATCACCGACGAAAGAGTTAATGTTAATGCTTAAACCCATACGACGAAAGCTAGCTGAAGATAAAAGAATGGCGATTTTCTCTCCTTCCATGAACTTAACAGACTTGAAAGATGCCATTTCGAAAGTTTGTAAAAGTACAAACTCTATCTGAAATCTGATCTTTAGCTCATTCGCGTACTGACATAAACACTGTTTAATCAACTGAGTTTGAATAGCGTAATCTTCTGAAACTATAGCAGTGATTCTAAGAACAGGAGAAGAAATTTTGTTACAAAAATGGTGGGTTTTCTCAACGAGTTCTCTCATGAAAGAAGCGTACTGGCAACCAAGACCGATGTCGAAATCAATGATATGAATGAGAGGTATAGATATATTGTCTAGGTTTTCAAGGAGAGCTTGGTTTAAAGTGAAGTTATGGAAGAACGGAATCGGAGAGATACCTGAAAAGGCTTTATAAGCTTTTATGGTTTGGACTACTTCTGACCATGAAGAAGTAAAGCGTGGCGTAGGTGAACCGGAGAGTAGATTTTGAAGAGCTTGTTTGAAGAAAAAAGCGGCCCTTTGAAGTGGTTTTCCGACGGGGGACTGTAGGCGGTGGTTAAGACGATCTAATATCACGGTGGCGAGTTGTATCTCATTGGAATCGATACAATCTGCAGCTCTGATAAGTTCTTGAATGATATCAAACCCAACGTTCCAATTTCCATTGTTATGAGATAAATCAAAAGAACCGAAGTTTTGAGGCGGGATATTAACGGTTACGTCATTAAAATCAGGATGATGAAGTAACTGAGCAGGATGATCACCATGCATGGGCTGAGCTGCGAATTCTGAGAGATTAACTTGATGGATGTTCTTCAAACTAGGAGAAGAATCCTCATGGAAATCCAATTCCTTCATAACAGATTCCCAGTCAAAATTCTGAAGCACATGGTCATCATCCCAGTGATCAGTAGAAGAAGGATGATGAAGATGATCAGTCGTAGTTGAAGACGGGGGTTTCGCGGGCACAGCAGGACTTGGACTTCGCCGGAGATCAAGAACGGAGGTGGGTTCGTAGCACAGGTTAGGAGGAGCACTGGTACTGTTATGGAAACCGATGTTTCTGGTGGTGGAACTGTTTTTGGAGTTAGAAGAAACAGGAACTTTCATAGCTAAGCAAGAAATTAAGCTCAGAAAGTAAGCAATCAGCTCTTTTCTTTCTTTTTTCTTTTGTCTTCTCTTCTTTTTTCCTTTGTTCAAGTAAGTTGCAGAAAGGAAGCGAGAAATGGAGGAGAAAGGAAGGGGCTTTCTGTGTTTTTTATTGCTATGGTAGCTACAACAATGGAGAACAGTAGTATTCACATACATACATGTTCGACATGAATCAGGCAATTTGTTTAATGTAATGGAAGCTTGAACCAGAAGGTATTGCTTTTGCATTGCCTTTAAGGATTCTTTCTTACCTCACCTCAGTGTTCATATCTGCTGATTTAATCCATGCATGTTCCAAACATTGTATATATATAAAAGAACTAGATTATTCAAAATTATTACTCCATCTTTCTTGCTTGAATTTGGATTTTAGACATACTTTCTAATTTGTTATATCATATATGATTTAATTTTAATTCATTTGATAAATTCAAAGCGAGAAAAATATGAAAAAAAATATACTAAAATGCATTTAGTTTTCCATTTTAACAATGTTTTGATATTTGAGATATGTATAACTCCATAAAACTTCAATGCCCTAAAAGCTTAAAATGAGTTCTTTCATGTCATCTTGAAAACAACCTCTCAATATGAGGGGGAAATGATCAATGGACCACTAAACTACACACAAGTCAACCTAATTGTGATTGTTGAAGTTCCACATGTTGGCCATGCCCACCTCTAAACTTAACCAATATTTCCATGTTTGGAAATTAAAACCATCAAATACTTCAACAATTCAATTTAAATCAACCAATTATTTAATTTTAATTTTCAAAGATTTGATTGATTATATATTTATTTTAAAAACATCCTTTAAATAAAAAAAAATACCGACAATTCAATTTAAAATAACCAAAAATAATCAATAAAAATGATAAAATATTTTCATATTTTAATTATGAATCTCAAAAAATATTTGGAATAATTTAATCTTATCAACATATATTCATTTTTAAAAATTCATAAAATTGTAAATTCCAATGTTTGACTTTTAAAATTCATTTCAATAATATAATTTATAAACTCTATGGTGACTGAAAATTGAGGGGATTTGACATTCTCATGTATTATACCAAATTCACATTCTTTGATATAACGAAATCTAACTATGCTAAACAACTCACAATTTCATAAATTTTTATATATTATTAATTATATGTATTTCTTCCTTTAAATTTTCTAAAATCAAATAATATGATATAAAATAATGAGTCGAGTATAATAAAATGTATTCATAAAAATTAACTATTTTATTTATAATATAAGTTAGATATAATATATATAATTTCCTGAACTTAACATGTTTGTTTTGATTTTAATATTTTAATTTATTTTTTTATATGCTTTAAATATTTAAATTTATTATAATTTTTTAATTTTTCATATAAATTTTAATTTTTAATATTTTAATATTTTAATTTTACTTCTTTTATATATTTAATTTTTAATAAAAATAAATATTTAAGAATAAATAAATAAAAATACTAAAATGTTAGGAGTAAGTTATGCACAAATTGATAGGGAAATTAGGATGTAATTGGTGGAAGGCCTGCTTTGTAGGACCCAGAAGGAGGGTATTATGTCGGATATGAATGCACTCATATGTGGTCAGCGCGTAGAAACTACGCCCACGTAGGATTAGCTTTAGTCTCTTTTTGTTTTTTTGTTTTTTTTGTTTTTGCCGGTTAAGGAGCTAAAGAAATGAGAAAAGGAGAAAAGAAAGACAGAAAGCAATAAAAGGAGAGAATATGTTCTCTCTCATATATTTATATCAGAATATTATTTCATGTAAATTTCAAATTTGATTTGAATGCAATCAAAATCCGACCATTCTTTTTAAACATCATATGTTTTCA
>CANYBF010850717.1:0-13489 GCA_948192965.1 Dalechampia spathulata
TTGAAAGTTACTTACTTAATAATACTTTTAAGGAATTTTAATGCATCAAATGGATTGTGCAATGGAACTCGAATGATATGCAGAAGATTTAGAAAAAATGTCATACATGCTGAAATAACAGTTGGACAACATGTTAATAAACAAATATTACTATTAAGAATACTACTTAATCCACTAGAAGGTGAAAAAATATTCGTTCCAATTTAAAAGGAAGTAATTTCCAGTGCGATTGTATTTTGCAATGGTTATAAACAAGACACAGAGATAAACAATACCAAACATAGGAGTATACTTGTCAAAAAATATCTTTCCATATGAACAATTATATATTGCATTATTAAGAGGGATTTCAAGCTCAACAATAAAGATATTAGTCAAAAAGGATGATCTAAAAAAAGGGAACCGACATATGCAAAAAATGTAGTTTATAAAATAGTTTTACTATCAAATAGATAAATAGACATTTATTTTCATTTTTTTGAATGAATGGATGAAAATATTATATAAACAACATTTTAAATAAATACATAATACTTAAATGTCAAATATTAATTTAAAATTATAAAAAATATTACTATGATAAAAAATTTGAAAAAATAAAATATAAAATTATTACCAAATGACGGGTCAAAAAAATCGTACTAACGTGCAGCGCACGTTATGAAACTCTAATAATTATAAAAGTTTAACCTATCTTAACCCCTTGAATTTCTCATAATTTTTTTATTTTTAATACATTAATTTTTATTATTTTATCATTTTATCATTTTAATATATTAATTTATTCAAAACATAACATATAAATACTTTCAAGACATTATAAATTTTGATTTTGCCTTTAAATTTGTTTTTTTATTAATTCAAGTATTTTCATTTAACTTTCCGTATTTGTTAATTTTTTGTGAATTTATCCCCTTGATCAATTTTTTTATTTAGTTTATTGAATTTTTTTTATGTCTTTTATGAATAAATATTTTAATATTATAAATTTTAATTTTTTTTATTTTGATGAGGATTACTAAGTAGAAAAACGTAATTTTCATATTTTATAGTTGCATAAATATTAAAAAATATATTTAATTATTAATATAAAATTCTAAAATTCTGCAATATTTTATAATTCTACTTATGAATCTTAATTTTTTGATAAAATAATAAATAATAAATTTTATATTATGTACTTTACATTTATTAAATTTGTTAATACTTGATTAAATTTATTTAAATATGTGATACATGAAATATTTAATTAGCTCATCTTAAGTTTGATTAGATAATAATGAATAATCCTCAAGCTAGAAAAATCACAATTTAATTTGACTTATTTATTACTTAATGTTGAAAATAACGAAATTTTATTTTTGTGTATTGAAATAAAATGAATACTAAAAATATACAAGTAAAAATAAAATAGATACATATTCTTTATGTTTTACATAGGGTGAGCATATTTTGATTCAAACCAAAAAATTAAATTGAATCAATCAATTCGATTTGATTTAGTTCAAAAAATTTTAAGAAAATTCGGTTCAATTCGATTTAAGAAATTTAGAATTTTTGATTCAAAAATCAAAATAATAAAAAAAAATAAAAAACTGAATCAAACCTATCAAACCAAGGTTTGGTTTGGTTTACAAAATATTAAATTGAAAAAATTCCGGTTTGATTTGATTTTGCATATTAAAAAATTTCGATTTGGTAATCGATGGAATGCTCACTCCTAATTTTACATTATCTTAATAATATTAAAATAAGAAAATACAAAAAAACTCTTAATGCATTAAATTAAAAATTAGATAAACTTATTAATTTTAAGAAATTAAACATTAAAAATAAACTTAAATATATAGATAGTAAAAATTAAAATTAAAATATCAAATAAAAATATTATATTACACAAGTAGAGAGAATAAAATGATAAATTATATTTATTTTTGAATAGCTTCACATGTCGTATGATGTAGGTAAAGCATATTGTATCAACATCAAAATATTTCTATATTATATTTTAAATAAATTAAGATATTAAAATAATAAATAAATTAAAATATTTAAATAATAAAAGTTAAAATTAGAATTTTAAATAAAAATATTATGTAAGTAAGACAATAAAATGATAAATTATATTTATTTTAAAATGACTTCACATGTCATATTAGTGTCAAAGTAGTAAAATTTAAAAGATTAGATGTTAAAATATTAAGGCATAATATATATATATATCTCTTAAATTTATCATAATATTTTAATTTTTTATTATTTGAATGCTTTAATTTTATTTATTATATATATATCTTTAATTTTGATAAGAAATAATAAATTTAGAGATTAAAAAAAAGTAAATATGATGTATATATATTTTAAATATTTAAAAACATATAAATAAATAAATAAATTAAAATAAATAAGATAAAACAAGAAATCTATATTAAATTCACATAATATAATCATTAATAAATGATGTTTTAAAACATTCGTTAAAAAAGAATGGAGGGAACAACATTTCACTGGCACGCCTGCAGATGAGTGCCAAGTGGAATGAGATGAATGATGGATGGACACATATATACATGCATGGCTGTAATGTACATACATAATCCCGCACAACATAGAAGCAAGGAAAAGCAGAAAGAGAAAGAATGGCGTTTGACTTCATAATTGCGTTTTTTTCTTCCTTTTTTTTTTGTTTAAAAAAATAATAAAAAAAAGAAAATAGGAGAGAATGAAGAAAGATGAAAAATTGAATGCAATCGAATACAATTTTGACGTCCGCAGGGACACAGACTCTCTCTATCTCTATCTCTCAAACACATTCTCTCCATCTCTGTATTACAGCAGAGCAGAGAACAGAGCAACTCACATGTTTGCTACTTCTCATCATCTCAGCATAAATTATTACCAATATATTTTATTATATATATATATATATAGCTGAAGCCCACTAACTGAAACCAGAAGAAATTGCCATAAACAAGTGTTTGAGAGCTAACACGAACCCTACAGTTGTTTGTATCTCACTCACCGACCCTTTTGGGATATTTTAATATTCAACTTCTTCTTGTTCTTCTTCTTCTGGTTATCTATACAATATAAAAGTCCTTTCTTTTTTACCTCAAGTTTATTGGGTATTGGTTTGTTTCTCATCATTTTGATGATTATACAGAGAATTTTTGCAACTGTTATTAGAGAAAAAATAAATTTTTGTTTGTTGTTGTTTCACTATTGTTCCTATCGTTACCGTTGATTTATATTGTGGGTAAGTTTTATTTGTATTTCCTATCTGCCTTCTTTTTTGTTTTTTTGTTTTTTTAGACTTTGAGCTTCATCCTTTGTTTTTTGTTAGTTGTGTTGTTGTATTGGGAGCATTGGATCATTGATTTTAATTTTTTAGGACTCGATCGAGCCAGGTTTTATGGTCATTTTCCTAGCATTTGTTTCGTTTTACTTTTGTTCAACTTAAGTTCTGTTTCGTGGCGCAAAGTTTTGATCTTTGGCAGCTCATTTTTGTTGCAGCTTATTCTTTCTGGGTTTTCCTATTTGAATTTGGAAAATTCTCTTTCATGGTTTTTTTTTGATGTGGGTTTCTTAATAAGAATTTGATTGAGCTAATTTCTGTCAATTTTCATGTGGGTTCTCAGTTAATAGTGTTAAAGATAATGAATATTTTTAGTTATTTTGTAGTGGAAGTTTGATTTCTTAATTGTTTTACTTTATTTTTATGTATTGTTTGTTCAGCTGGATCTAAAATTGTTTTTGTAATACAGAGATTCTTGCGAGGAGAAATAGAAGATTGCTGGTCTTGTGAGGAAACAGCGACTCTAGAATGTTGGGAATCAAAGCATGTTCCTTTGCTTTTATGTACTTTCACTTGCTGCTTGTGTTTGGTAAAAGAAAACAACGTCCGCTCAGGCATGAAACCTACTCATTTCGATTGGGGCACAATAAGAACTCTGAAATCTACAGTTTTGGAGCCACAATGCTAAGTAGGTTCAGCTGTATTTGTGCTTAATTTTGAATGGTTACGTAGATTTGGGCTAAATCAAGTTCATGGTCTTTTAGATTATTTGTAAGAGTTTCAAAAGAGTGTTGGTAGATTGTGATACTTGATACAAATGGTACCCTCGGGGCCGCCTACACCGATCGGTGGTGCGCAGTCCGTTTCCCCTTCACTTCTGAGATCAAATTCGGGGATGCTAGGAGCTCAAGGGGGTGGTCATTCTTCTCAAACTGCATTTCCTTCACTAGCTTCTCCACGTACTCAGTTTAATAATTTGAATATGCTTGGAAATGTACCCAATGTCTCCTCTTTCCTGAATCAGTCATTTGGCAATGGGGGTCCAAGTCCAGGGCTTTCTGGTACTGTGACCAACCAGCGTGGAGCCATCGATGGTGGGGCTGAAATAGATCCACTTTCTGGTGTTGGTGGTGGAATGGGATTCAATGCTTCTTCATCCTCATTTGTACCTTCTAATGCAGTGAGCACCGGTCCAGCTGGGCAAGTTCAGGGACAGAAATTTTCAAACCCTACTGTCAACCAGTTGTTGCCAGATCAGCAGCAGTCCCAACAACTTGAAGCTCAAAGTTTCCAGCATGGCCAGCAAGCTGTGCAACAGTTCTCTGCTGCTCAAAATACTCAGCAGGCTCAGCAGCAGCACCAGTTTCAGACAATCCGTGGAGGACTAGGTAGTGTTGGACCTGTGAAGTTGGAACCTCAGGTGACAACTGATCAACATGGAGCACAGCAGCAGCAGCAGCAATCACAACAGCTGCAGCCATTGAGAAATATTAGTCAGGTCAAATTGGAGCCGCAACAATTTCAGGATATGAGAAGTTTACCACCAGTAAAATTGGAACCTCAACGCTCAGATCAATCATTATTTCTGCATCAGCAGCAGCAGCAGCAGCAGCAACAACAACAACAACAGTTCCTGCACATGTCAAGGCAGTCTTCTCAGGCTGCTGCTGCACAAATTAATCTCTTGCATCAACAAAGAATGTTTCATCTACAACATCAACAACAACAGCAACTTATGAAATCGATGCCACAGCAGCGACCTCAATTACAACAGCAATTTCAACAGCAGAATTTGCCTCTAAGATCTCCAGTGAAACCAGCATATGAACCTGGGATGTGTGCTCGTCGTCTTACTCATTATATGTATCAGCAACAACATAGACCTGAAGTAAGATTTCCTGTTGCATTCTCAGTATTGTTTTAATTTTTTTTGGTTTGTAATCATGCCTTATTTGTCATGTAGGACAACAATATTGAATTCTGGAGAAAATTTGTAGCGGAGTACTTTTCTCCCCATGCAAAGAAGAAGTGGTGTGTTTCAATGTATGGTAGTGGCCGGCAAACAAATGGTGTTTTCCTACAGGTATATAACGAGCAAGTAAGATCAATTTTATCAAGGATCCTTACATGTCCATAACCTTATTAGTTTTTGGAGTACTCCCAGGAAGATAAATACTTTTTTACTTTCATATTTTTTTTATGTTGCCATTTACTGATGTAAGCTGTAACAAGCTTCTCGCTTCCAACTTTTGTAGGATATATGGCACTGTGAAATTTGCAATCGCAAGCCAGGCCGTGGCTTTGGTATGCTTTTCACCGTTTCTACTCCTTATCGTAGTTAAAGGATGACTATTGTAGGGTGCTGCTTAAAATGCCTTATTTTTCTGTTATATCTTTGTCTTACCCTGACCTGCCTGTTCTTCAGAGGCAACTGTTGAGGTCCTCCCCAGGTTATTCAAAATCAAATATGAAAGTGGCACCTTGGAAGAGCTTCTTTATGTTGACATGCCCCGTGAATATCAGAACTCTTCTGGTCAAATTGTCTTGGACTATGCAAAAGCAATACAAGAAAGTGTTTTTGAGCAACTTCGTGTTGTCCGGGATGGCCAACTGCGAATAGTCTTTTCTCCAGACTTGAAGGTTCACATAGATTGATGCCCTTCAACTTTAGTAATTTGTGAATTATTGAGTCATTATTATCAAGGTTTTCTCACTTCATTGAACGTGGCAGATATGCTCATGGGAATTTTGTGCTAGGCGGCATGAAGAACTTATACCTCGAAGATTGTTAATGCCACAGGTTGGAAGCATTTTTTTTTTAATTATTATTATTATTACTAAATCTTATATTTTTTCTCATTTTGGATTAATTGGGTTATTGTTGAACTTCTAACTCGGCCTCACAGCCCTGGAGACTTTTTCCAAAAAATTAAGCAACCATGCTTGGTCTGCTATGGGGCTTTTGCATCTGAAAGTCGGTTGAATAAATTTCTTTGTATTAGGTCTGATTTGAAATCAGTTTAGAAACTTGGGCCTTTTTGGTTCAATCTCTGAGGAATTTATTCGTTTGTAAATAAATTTTGATGGATGATTTCCTTAAAATTTATGGAATTCATTTGAACCAAACTCTACCTGAGTATTTAATACTTGAATTTGCTATATTGAATATTATTGAACTGATGAAATTTCTTAGACAGAACAATAATTGACTAGCCCCTGTATGCGGTAGTGCTCTTTATGGCTGCCCATCTCTTTAATAGTTGCACTTGTTTTTTTGTCTCAAGATCACTGCCGTGGTGATTGTTTTGACTTCACCAATCAAATGGATGAGTCATAAAGTTGAAAAGAAAAAATGTCAGTTCGTTGTATGGCCAACTTAAGATCATATAAATGAAGTGGGCGTCAATATTAGCTAATCTTGTTGTTAATATTTGTGATCATGCATTTAAGCTATAGATGTAATGTGCAAAATTAAGGAATGGAAAGGAGGAGAATTTTTTACCGTATAAGATGTTTCAACTCAAATTTCTAATTCTAATTTTGTTATTTTGGATTATTTGCACCTTTTGACTTCTGTTTATATGATTAAGGTTGCAATAAGTTGATATCTGGTTCTAACAATCTGTTGCTACTATCATTACTAGCAGTACTTGTTCTACTGCCTGCATCAAGATGCCATTATTGGATATGTGTGAAACTTTGTATTGCATTTATTCAGTTATTTTTAATGAAAATGCAACTTATTCTACAACGTTCACTTAATCATAAAATGTAAACTTGGAAATTTTGTGCTATGTTATGTTTTACCTGATAATGAAAATGTGTCCTTCAGGCAAAGATTATGTGTGAATATTGTTATATGTTCTTTTTCTAGGTTAGTCAGCTTGGTTCTGCGGCTCAAAAATACCAGGCTACTACTCAAAATGCTTCATCTAACGTGTCTGTCCCAGAGTTGCAAAATAATTGTAATCTGTAAGTTATTTTTCTTCAAATTTTCTAATTCAACAGTGTTCCAAATTCCAGTGGATTGAGTTTGAATTATAAATTGAATAGTCAATTTTTTTGCCTAGATTGAAAATCAATATCTTGTTTGTTAATGATATTTTGAATGTATTATGTTGAGATTGTATTATTATTTATTCATGCACCACTGCCTACTCATTTATGTAAAGCTTTACTTAATTGATAATCTGTTAAAAAAACATGAAATTCTACGTGTTAGTTGTTGGTTATGAACAATCATATGTAGTGCCTGGCTGTTTCTATGGATTATTAATGTGCTATTCTTGTGCAGGTTTGTTGCGTCAGCTCGACAATTGGCAAAAGCTTTGGAAGTGCCATTGGTGAATGATTTAGGATATACAAAGAGATATGTCAGGTGTTTGCAGGTGACTAATGAAAATTTTTTTGCGTATTTTAGATCTATGAATTGTATGATATTCATTGTTAACTACAGGTGGGTGTACTTCCTGTGCCTAGAATATTCAAGTTTTCTAATAGGCCACATCACTGTTATTGAGTTTGACTTGTTCATGTATGATATTATTGATGGAAATGTTGTTTGAAGAAATTTAGCAAATGAATGATGGAAAATTTTGATGTCTGTGTCACTGCTGGTTTTCTTTCCTTCTGAAGGTAGCTGCGATTATTTTTGACAATTTGCTAATATTGCTGCAGATATCTGAAGTGGTTAATAGTATGAAAGACCTGATTGATTACAGCCGGGAAACTGGGACTGGTCCTATGGGTAAGTTTGATCACTTTTCCTGTTATTAGCATGTTCTATAATCCTTTTTAGTTCTCTGCGGAGATGCGGGTGGTGATTCTTTGGAACTCGTGTACATGCATTGCTGCAGTTACGAGTTACTGGGGTGTTAGAGTCACTATGCTATTATTGATCTGCCTTTTCTTACGTTTAACTTCATTTTATTTCAAAGTTGATGAACTTTTATGATCAGTTAACTTTAATTTTAGGAAAAAGCTGGTTGTAATTAATCTAAATGATGTTTTGTTTTATCAAAATTAACGAAGATGCGTGATAAATAATGGCAAGATAGGACAACAAAACAAATTTTCTGGAATTTTGAAAATCTACACTTAAAGTGGCATGCCAAAGCACATATTCAAGAGTTTGGGCATGCCAAAACAAATTTTCAGAGAACAAAGTAAATGGGGGCTGGGTCTCCCTGAAGGATGTACTTTTTTAAAAGAAATTTTGGATTTTATCGGTGCACCTGAATGGAACTAGACTTGTGCACCGGGGTGGAGCTAGCTGGTTTGAAACTGGGCCCGAAACCATCCATCTGTTTTATGGATTTTGCTCGAGCCTGTGGAACGATTGATTATGATTGATTGATTATCACAGAATATTTACTGTTATGCTGTGTCGTATTCTGTTTCATGCCTTTCTACAGTTTATCCTTCTGTCTTCACCAGTTTTTGGCCTTCATGTAATATCAGCATATTGTGGCATGGCATTGATACTAGTCTCACTCAATTGTTTGTTGTCAGAGAGTTTGGCAAAGTTCCCTCGACGGACCAGTGCTTCATCTGGGTTTCAGAGTCAATCTCGACAGCCTGAGGAACAGCAGCAACATCATCCTCAAACAGTGCCTCAGAACTCAAACAGCGATCGAAGCTCCATGCAGGCCAGCGGCATGCAAATTGCCGTTAGCAATGGCATGTCTAGTGTAAATAACTCTCAAACTACATCTGTATCTACCTCTGCCACAGCTATTGTTGGGCTTCTCCACCAGAACTCTATGAATTCGAGACAACAGAATTCTATGAGTAATGCTAGCAGCAGTCCTTACGGAGGAAGCTCTGTTCAGGTTCCATCTCCTGGTTCCTCTAGCACTGCCCCGCAGGCACAACCTAACCCTTCTTTTCAATCTCCGACTCCATCCTCTGCTAATAACCCAACGGAAACATTTCTTGGTGCCATAACGACTCCCAATCATATTAGCTCTGCAAATTCACCAGCAAGCATTCCCATGCAACAACCGCCTCTTCCTGGTGATGCCGACCAAAGTGATGCTCCAAGCTCCGTTCAGAAAATCATACATGAAATAATGATGTCCAACCAACTTAACGGATCAGGTGGTGTGGTTGGGGTTGGTTCTTTGGCCAATGACATTAAAAATGTTAATGGGATCTTGCCACCAGGTAACAGCCCGGTTCTTAATGGTGGAAATGGTCTGATGGGGAATGGGATGCTCAACAATTCTGGAATTGGAGGTGGTGGTGGTTTTGGAACCATGGGTGGTGGGCTAGGGCAATCTGCCATGGTTAATGGAATTAGAAATGCAATGGGTAATAATTTAATTATGAATGGACGGGTAGGTGTTCCATCAATGGTTCGAGAGCAAAGCATGAATCATCAACAACAGGATATGGGGAACCAATTCCTTAGTGGGTTAGGAGCTGTTAACGGGTTTAATAATGTTCCATTTAATTGGAAACCATCACCTTGAAGATTCAGTCAATGATACTGATGTTTCGGTACTTGATTGAGGCTGCTTGTGCACCGGGCAAAGTTTCCTACAGCCCTGTGGAAATGACATTACAAGATGGTATAGTTTATCAGGGCTAACCTTCCTACTTTGTACTAATTTCAGAGGGAAAGAAAAGGAGTAAAATAGTAGCATAGTTCTTTTTCTATCAGTGAAATATTACATATTCTTGGAGTTGCTTGCTTCATTTTCACCTAATTGTTTTCCTAATTTATGATTTAATACAGCAGCTTTTCCCATATAACTGTTGGATTCATGGACGAACTCTTTCCTTTCAGCTGGAGAGGTGTGTCTTCATTTCTGCTTGTTTTTCAGGTCATACAAGTAGCCTATGCATATGATATGATTATACCTGGTGGCGTTACTTGTATGATATCATCTCATCAAAAAGCAGCTACAATTAATTCAAATTTGTTATATTTAGAATGGTTTCCAGTTGTCATTGTTGGAATCTATATGGTCGCCTGCCTTCTCTTCTCGTCATAGCAACTCCAGCTTCTTATTTGTTTGTAGTTGGAACTGTTAAGCGTTCACTGGTTCTGTCAACAATCTTCTTATGTGTGCTTGAAGGAAGAGCCAAGAAAGATAATTTCTCCAGCGACAGTGAATTCAATACAATTCTTTTTACATATAAAATGCAAAGAGAGATAAACAGTGTTAAGCTTAACAAGTCATTTGAATATGATCACCCGCCCACATGAACGATTGACGACACACTTGCCAAAGTTGTGCAAGAACTGTTTGATTTTTCAAGCATCAATGTATTTCTCTATGGTGGTAGACAATGTAGCCTTGGGCACTGCACCGATAACACTTTCTTTCTTCTCTCCTTTCTTGAAAAACAGCACTGTTGGTATGCTTCTTATTCCGAACTTGTTGGCGATATTCGGGCAATCATCGGTGTTCACCTTGAAACATGCAATCTTTCCAGCATATTCTTTTGCCAGTTCATCGATGATCGGTGCTATCATCCGGCATGGTCCACACCAGGGTGCCCAGAACTCCACTAGAGCTGGGTTTTCACTGGCAATGACAAGGTTCTCCCATGTTGATTCTGTTACTGCTTGAACTGTTTCAGATTTCAGGTACTTGCATACGTCAGTTTGGTGATAAACATTTTCCCCAACAAGGAGTAAGCCAAACCTAAGAAGCCATTACTAGATGCACGCCTGTGGGTTTCCAAGATGACAGTTGAGCAATATCTATGTATGATTCTGAACATAAAAGTTGCAATCCCAGATGCAACGATTGACAGAGAAAATCCCATTTTCTGTTCTCTTTTAGTATTCACTTGGTTGAGAAAAACTCTCAAATTCGGAATCATGCAACGTAGCGGAATACTATGAGAATATTCGTTGTTAGATATTCACATCAAGAAAATAATATTTAAATCCGGGTATCCTCAATAAAGACGACTAGAATAAAGAAGACAAAAAACACATAAAATGCAATTATAAACAATACCTTCATCCAAAGCTTCACGAGCCTTGCAGACAATGCGATGTTTTTGGCTTGTGCTTGTCAGATGTGGAAAGACCGAAGAAGAAGAAGAGGAAGAAGAGGAGGAAGAAGAAGAAGAAAAAAGTGAAATACTGGACACATTCAGTCCTTTACAACAATGAAGGCTGTCCGCATGAAAAGAAGGCAGAAAGCGGCCACCAGCTGCTCTTGCACTGCTACTCACTGTACTCACCTGAAAGCAATTCTTCATAGCCATGTTTCTCTTGTTTTCTTGGCTTTTGCAGATGGGTATTCTATATTCTTATATGCTTTATTTTATTTTTTCCTGATAAATATATCCATTTGCATTTCTGATCTCTAACTTGTCTATCTGCATCGCCAGCAACAATAGTGGATGATGTTCTTACAATTTGTGGTGTTAAGAGGCTTTCTAATCTGTGCGGATGAGATTGAACATGTTTTGTGATCTAATGGCTCAGGATTTTAAAGGAATAAGAAAAATAAATTTTTTTTAATTAATTTAGTGAGAGGTGATTGGTTGAGGAGAAGCATCCGGTCCAGTTGGGTGGTTTGGATGTTTTCCTTCCTTCCTTCCACTCTTCCAATCTCTCTAATTATTTGTTGCTTTGGAATTTGGACAGACTTCCAAACTAACCTCCAACTAACCATTAAATTATTTGTTGGGACCCATCATTTTACCCTGTCATAATTTCATTTTATATTAAATTCATAATTTCTTTTATAAATTATTGAAATTTAAATTAATCTAGTACAACATGCCTCAGTATTGATATATAAGGGTTAATATTACATATGACTTTTAACACAACACAACATTTCATTTGCATTTTTATCTCAAATTAATTCCACCTGCTACCTGTGTTTCTTATTAAATCTAACTATTACTTTTATATCTTCAAATTATATCAATAAAATGAACCCAAATAATTATTTCCTTTAATATAATATTTTATATAAATATATAATTAAACTTTAAAATTTAAAATTAAAATAAAGATTATTAGTAATTTTTATATCAATTCAATTGTTTAAACTCTCTTTTTCATATTATAATTTTTTTGCTTTAAATTCAATATAAGCTAATATTAACTCAAGTGTTTGATGTGGGGTGAGAAAAATATCTAAAAATTGAAAAAATAAAAAAATTGATGATATTTGATTATTTCGATTTAGTTTTTTTGATTTTGTTCCTTTTTTTAAGTTTTCAGTCCTCAATTTGGTTCAAGATATTGATAATCGAATAAACCGAACAAATCGAATAAATCAAATATTGAATTATAAAATGATGTTATTTTATATTAATATTTAAAATGTCGTTTTATATCAATTATATGATTTATGGGTTCGATTTTTGGTTTATTTGTTTGATATTTTAGTTTTCGATTTATTTGATTTGTTTTGGTTATCTCGTATTCAATTTTTGATTTATTTGACTTGGTTTATTTGATTTTTGATTAATTTCAATTTGATTTGATTTTATGGTTTCGATTTTTGGTTTATTAGATTTGGTTCAAATTTTTCATAAAATCAAACCAAATAAACTAATGGTCATCCCTAATTTGATGTATAATTGATGAAAATTTTATCAATGAAAGAATTTAGTTAAGATATTAAAATTATTAAATCTAAGTTAGTAGTAAAGTTTAAATATTAAAATATGATACAACTTTACATGGAACTAAATTATTAAAATTTATATATAAATGACTAGTAATATATATACGGAATAAAGATGAATTTACCTTTTCAATAAAATATCAATTTATCCCTTTGAACCCTTTTTTTTTTTTTGGCAAATTCCCCTCCAACTTTGAAATTTGGCTTAATTTAGCCCACACTACAAAAAATTAGCTCAATAGCTACGGAATTTAGCTACGGATTAATTCCGTAGCTATATAGAAACGGAATAGCTACGGAATAGCTACAGAATAAGATAAATAGCGACGGAATTCAAAGGGTAGCTAAATTCGTCACAATTTAGTGACGGAATTAATTCCGTAGCGAAATCCGTCACAATTTAGCGACGGAATTAATTCCGTCACTAAATCCGTCACAATTTAGTGACGGAATTATTTCCGTAGCTAAATCCGTCACAATTTAGCTACGGATTTAATTCCGTAGCTAAATCCGTAGCAATGTATAAATTATTAATGTATATAATTTTTCAATGTATATACCTAATATATATATATATATGTAT
>CANYBF010850754.1:0-10247 GCA_948192965.1 Dalechampia spathulata
AAAATAAAGGCCGGTGAAAGGGATCAAGGAAATTAAGGGATACGCACGAGATAGGGGGATTAATTATTAAAGATCAATAATAAATCCTATCCTATTACACAAATATCCTCGCATACATATTTTGGGACGTTAAGTAACGTCTCCTCCTTCCCGGGCACTATTCCTTTCGATTTTGCACGATCCAAAAATGCGGATGGATTAATATGCGAAATAAACAAATAAATTCATTAGTAGCAAATGAATTTTGGATTTATTTGACTAGTCCAATACCATTTAAAAGTACGAACCAAGAGTCAAAATCCAGCAATTATTAGGCAATAATTGAAAGAATAAATACGAGCCGGATCGTGAAAATTTATTTTAATAAAAAATAATTTTAAGCAAAATTATTTTTGTTTGATCATGGATAATTAATTAGGAGGACTATTATCACACAAAAATTACTGTAGATAGCCCTACAACCAATTAATTCCAATCCTTTCAAAAAATCGCATTTATACGAATAAAAATAGCATTTTATCGTAAACATTAATTTTGAGGGCAAAATTAATTAAATGTAATTATTTTATGACTTTTTGAGAATATTTGAGCCACTGTAAAGCATCAAATACCACTGGATACATCAAAAATACAGTGAAATATGGTCCAAAAATACATTTTTATGGAAAAACATGAATTATGTGCGCCACACATGGGCTAGGTGTGGCGCACATAGGTGGACATGTGGCACACATAGCCTCTGGATCTGCAAGAAAATTCAATCTGTCAGTACAGAATCAAACTACAGACCAAAATAAGCATGTTTAATGAAGACAGTACCTCATTTTGAGCACGAATCGGCCTCTGGTTCAATGAACCAAAAAATTAATTGAGCAATTAATTGAAATAAATGATTTTAAAGCCAAAATCAAGTAGATCTGGACAATTTTTGATAGATCCAGAACCCCAAGTGCATGGAAAAGTTACTAGAGTCACTGGAAAATTCAAAACCAAAGTGATTCGGGTTAAAATCGGGTTTTTCTGTGAAAATCGAGATCTATGTGCGCTGCATATAGATCTATGTGTGCCACACATAGGGTATGTGTGGTGCACATATATGTATATGTGGCTCACATAGGTTGAAAAACCGAAGCAAAACCAGAAATTTTTCAACAGAAACCCTAGATCCGACCCCAATCTAGGTAAATCGGACCCAAAACCGGGTTTTGGTTTGTGGATTGGCATCCAAATCATGAAAAATAATTTTAAAGTTAAAATTATTTAAAATCCAACTTGATTTAAGGCAGATCCAGGAAATTTAAGGCATGAGAAGGTCTTAAACATCACTGAAATGGCCAGATTGGGAAGAAATCCGGTGAAAATTGGGAGAAAAATGTGAGTTTCTTTGAAAACCAAGGCCTATATGTGCAGCATATAGGCCTATGTGCACCACACATGTGCTACATGTGGTGCACATAGGTCTATATGCACAGCATATAGACCCAAAAAATTAAGCAGAAGGAAGAAAAATGAGGAAAAATCGAAAATTTACCTCTTAACAGCAGCTTTTCTTCCAAGATCTTGCTTCTTTCCGAGTGTAGAGAGCCTAACTAAGCCAATTTAGTCCCTAAATCCAAGTGATTTAATTAATTAGGGGCCTAATTAATTATGACATGATTTTAGCAAGGGTTTGGCTTGCCTTAAGGCAATTTTCGGGATCCCTTCAGATGAACCCGAGCTCCATATTTATAGAGCAATTTTTGGGCGTGGAAATTTTGTAATTTTTGCCCGAATTTGAAAAATTTTAAACCTATGTGTGCCACATATAGGGCTATGTACACAGCACATAGCCTATATGCTGCGCACATAGGTCTATATGCGCAGCCTATAGTTTGGAACCCGTCACGTAAGGCCCACTATGGTCGCTTCGGGGAGTGCACCCCGAGCCTATAAGCGTTATTCAACGTAAGGAACAACTTTTTAGAACAAAGTTTTTCCAAATTCGGTCCCAAGAGGGCTCCCGGCCAAACGTCTTTACTATGCAACGTGTGTAGCCTATAGGGCTATGCGCTACGCACGTTGCGTTTTTGACATATACGCTCCGCCTCGTACAGGTGGAACGGGATGTGTGCCATATGTCCAGGAAGATGCAAACGACATTCCGAGAAACTTTCAGTTATAAATTTTCTCAAATTCAGCCCTGAACATCGAGTTTTGCCTAATGGGCCCGTTTTGGGCCTAATAGGCCTTTAGGGCCAAAAAGTGGCATTTGGGATGTCGTAGGTTGTGCCTCACGTAGGCACTAGCGGAAATATGTTCTGTGTGTACAGGACACTCGAAATTGGCTAAATCGGGTGGTGGGCCTACATATGCACTATTCATGATGAATAGTACCCTTGTGGGCCCCACAGTATAAAAGGGCCTAGAAGGTGGCAAATAGCATGCCAAGCGCTTTACCTTGAGTAAGGCAACATATAGGATGTGTTCTGTGTGAAAAGAACACTCAGAATATATTAGAGTGGGTAGCGGGCCCCACTAATGCTTGGTGGGTCCCACAACGCAATGGTCCCATAATATGGCATTTGCAATGCCACAAAGGTATGCCTTGCGTAAGGCAACAGCGAAGTGTATTCTGCAAGCACAGAATACACATAATAGACCAATGGGGGAAGCGGGCCCCGCCTGTATACTATTCATAGTGAATAGTGACCTAGGTTCAAAATGCAATATTTGGCATTCTGTATATCCTACTATGCATAGGCAGGCATGAAATGTATTCTGTAAGTACAGAATACACAGAATAAGCTAATAGGGGCAGTGGACCCCACTAATCCCCTAGGCAGGCCCCACAACGTAGTGGGCCCAGGAGATGGCATTTACTATGCCAAGCGTTGTGCCTTGTGTAAGACAACTGGAAGATGTATTTTATAAGTACAGAATACACAGAATAGGTTATCAGGGGCAGCGGGCCCCGCTATTGCCTAGTGGGCCCTACCTGTGTACTATTCATGGTGAATAGTGCCTAGGGTCAGAAATGCAATATTTTGTATTTCAAGTGGTTTGCCTCGTGTAGGCAATCAGTGAAATGTGTTCTGTATGTACAGAATACTCAGAATAAGTGGCGGGTCCCGCCAAGCACCATGGTGGGCCCCACCAGTTCTAAGGTGTTCTGTGCACCAGAATACACAGAGAAAGACACAGAGGTCTAAGTGCATAATCGGGGTCGATATCGGGGACTAATACCAAGCCGAATCAACAGAAACCCGAAATTGTACGAGTGTGAAAAGTCAGGGTCAACAGAAGGTCATCTCATAACATAAGAACCTTAAACATCGATCATTAACCTTAATTAATAGGTCATGATAATATAACCCATCAACTATAGATCACTATTAACCATTCACTATAAAACATGACACATCGTAGATAAAATACCTCATTTAACATCATCATAAACTATAGATATAGTAACTGTACATTACTATCTTATAACTATATATCAATCTCTAATATCGTATTGATACTGGTTTTCAAAAACTTATACTTCTCATATCCTTAGAAACATACCATTTCTTTCCTTTCTCATTTTATAACTTCTATATGCTATCTCATATTTATGTCTTCTTACTTATATAATTCATTACATGATTTATAATTAATATACTTTGAACTCATGTTGAAAATATAAGCATCAGAATATAATTCCATGCATAATCTATTTATACAATCAATATCATTAAATATAATGATAATCATATCCTTCATCAAAAATTCACTATATCATTGTATTCATAATTCTATATATGTTAACCTTATTTAATAGATTATGATATCATATTATATCAGTAACGTCCTTTCATAATTATTCTAACTATATCAACCATCAATCAATCTCACCATAATATAATCACATCATAATGAAGAAGATATTCATCATATACTTTCTTTATAATCATAAACTTTAATTATCATCCTTATTAAATTGATTGTGACATCATATATTATAACGTGTACCCTATGGAATTCATTTTCAATTTATCTTTGATCATTCATATTCATAGTATAGTAAAAATATAAAATAAAACATGTATTCACATGTTAATATCAAGGTAAGTTAATACTTACCTGCAGATTCATTAATAAGGAATCAACTAATAAATAGCACAAACCTGTGATTTCCTTTCCTTATTTTAATTCCCCGGTGGAATGCATTGATTTCCCTCTGGACCATATAAATCATAAATTAAATATTCATCCTTAATTAACAAATTTAATTCCTTTATTAATCATCTATTATTCATATTTAGCAATCCATATACCACTATGAAATAGTCAATTACTTATCAGTTCAAAACATTACTTATCATAACATCAATTAGAAAAACCATGATAGATATCATATAATTCGAATTAAATATAACATGTATATGATATCAACTTTACAAAATCTTCATACCATTAAGAACTATACTTATTAAACTTCTTAATAATACCTTATTCATGTGATACTGTTATTGTTTATCAGAATCCATAACATATTTTTCATTTATTAATACAGTTCATTTTCATAACTTATTTGTAAGTTATTTTGATATCATCTTATAACATGCCCTTTTTATAAAAAAAACAATCACAAATAAACTTTATGTTATTAGACAGTAGGTTCTATGAATGCTAATTTAACATATAGAATGTCCATATCATCATTCTTTAAGATGTCTATATCATTCACTTTAATTAAAATAGAACCAACTGTAAATTATACATACTTTGCACAACCTCTTTCATATATCTTGTCATATGAATTATGTTCTTAATTAACATATCCAACCTAATCATATAAATAAATCACCATAGAGAACACATATCATCATTCTGAACACTTTACTTTAAAGCTTTAGTTTGGTCAAACAAAGTTAATTCATGTAAACCATTTCATATTATATGTCTTTAACTTACTCTCTGAATATTTAATTAAATCATATAATTTGGACATTAATATACCATATACCATCACACCATATACTTCACTGTTATATTTCATTTCTATTAACTTAAGTCAATTCCATGCAAAACTTTTTTATACCATTTATCAATTAAATCAATAAGCTTCCTTAAAACCCATTACAAGACTAATTAGTTGATCTTATAAACCTTTATTCATTTAGTTATCTCAACCTTCAATTAAAATACACTTAACGTACTTAACAATTTAATCAATTAAGCCTTTCATACCATTTATTAATTAACTCATTAAGCTTCTTAAAAACACTTATTATACTTAATCAATCAATCAATTATGCTCTCAATCATAACATGACTGCATGCTTCTATTACCATTTACTTGACCATTTCAAAATGCATCTTAAGTCATATTCATTAAATATCCAAGTCATAAAATTAATTAAAGCACTTATAAGACCGCATGTCAACATACATACCAATTCACTTTAAAACCTCATTTTAATCAACTAATTGTCAAATTTCATGCCAAAAAATTTATAACATTCATAAATTGACTCAATAAGCTTTTAATAAATTCTTAATATACTTAATATAGCGTTCATTTAGGCTCTTAAACATTACATAGCTGTAAGCATCAATTTTCATCCCCTTAACATTTAAAAACTTATATCTTAAATCAAAGCTCATTGAATATACCGCATACCATAACATCAATATACCAAAAGATCTCAATTTTTCATCAAGTTTTAAGCCATAAGATTAAATCATTACTCATAATAAAAATGTTTTCCACAAGCTTAAATCTTTTAGGTTCAAAAACAAGTATAACTGCAATATTCTATCTTAAACCATATTAAAACTTATGTTATTTAGCTTTTTCTTAAGTAATTATGTATGGATCTCACTAATGATTTTTAATTATGCAAGAAGTTAATCATTCATGCACATCAATCTCACCATGATTCGGCTAAGCAAAGAAAAACACCAACACAAACACACACACACACCATAATCCACTATATTCTTCACTTTTTACATCCATGACTCACAAAAATCCCATCAAACACTCAAATCTAAAGATCTAGCCTCTATACATTTCGGCCAAGATATGTTTTCACTCAAAAATTTATAAATCAACAAGATCTATCACTAACCATATTTGGCTAAAGCTCACCTTCAGGCAAATAAACCAAAACCCAAACCAAACTTGACTTCCATATGATCTAACACCTGATCTATAAAGATCTCCACCTCTTGACTTGTTTTAAGCTTTTAACTCAAACTTACCGCTAACACCATACATGCATGCCCTTAAAATTAGATCCAACAAAGAAAATAGGATCTAGAAGCTAGAAGTGTTACGGTTTGCTTAAAGACTTATAGATTTAATGTATTCGACCTATAACTTTAAGAACAAAGAAGAAGTGCTTCAGCCTTAACAAAAACAAGATGAAAATGAAGTGATTTCGACTTAAACTTAAGAATTATACATAGATCTAGTCAAATACTTGAGTTTTAAAGAGAAAAGATGAAAGAAATGGTGTAGTTTTGGTTTTCATGCAAGAGATGCTTCGACCTTGACTTAAATAAGAAGAAAATGAAGAACTTTCAACTGAATGTTAAGCTATTCATGTTGATCTTGTGTTTTTCTTGAAGTTTGAAGAGAAAATGAAGAAGGAATGAGTTGATTTTTTGGTTTTTCTTAAGAAAAAAATGATGAAGATGTAAGAAAGAAGAAGAAATAAGAAAATGATGTAAAAGGAGGAGGAAATGAAGAGAGGATTTGGTCAAGCTATGTAAAAATGTGTATTATGATACATAAAAGAGGCAAAAACGTATAGAATGGGTATAATGCTTAGGGCGGTTGCATGGTAACCTTCATGCACCTTACCATACAGGATCTTAGCCTAAAATCCATACTAATATGTATATTTATACATATACCATTCAAATTTGTCCAATCATTTCCTTCCACATGTATTATATACTCTCAAAATACCATCCACTAACTTACTTATTAATTAAATAACACTCTCCATCTTTTCCCACTAACTAAAATAATAATATAATATTCTCTCTCTCCTTCCACTATTACCAATACCCATAACACTTTTACAATTACCCATACCACTTTTACAAATACCCATACCAAATAAAATATACTTTCTTTAAATCCCACTCACATAATATCTACATATTTACATTTATTTACCTTCTTACATATTATTTATTTCAAAATCTCATTTATTTATTCCTTTTCATATTATATATATATCATATATAATATTATATTCATCCAATCATATTAATACATTATATTATACCAATACAATATTTAATTACCATATTATACTTACTCTTATACATATACCTTATCCACATATTTATTTATAGCAATAACCATTTATATCTATTCCTATATATATATGTATACATTACATTCGTATTAATCATTTTTACTCTTCCTTAATTATACATAATTATTAAATTATGCATACTCTTTATACACTTATAATTAATCTTAATTCCTCATATATTTATATGTATAATTTTGAATATGATTATACGTACATTCAATTAATTTTCTTAATTAAACATGTTTAAATTTTAAATGTACTCGATAACATATTTCTTCAATTTATCATTATTTAGTGAATCTGCTAATTATTTTCCTATCATTATCATAACATTAATTAATATCACATTATTCATGTTCCAAATCACATACTTTTCATAATTCCACGTCGTCATCTGAAATATGCTCATTTAAAAAGTAGTGTACATCACTCGAATAGCAACTCATGAAATTAATATTCTATGGTTCAAATTGCATAAAAAGAAGAACTATTATTGGTCTTCCTTAAAAATTACTAATATCATGTCATTCATGCATTTAATATACTTTTCAATCAAGCACGATCAAGAATGTCACATCCTCATTTTTTAGCGCAAAAAGAATTAATAATTTGAGTAATTAAATTTTCTCCTATACGATCAAAAATAGGATGATGATGTAGAATTTTGGAAATATGTGTATTTCAAGGTGAAAATTGTAAATATTATGATAATGATAGGAAATATATATTGGAATTAAGAAATGATTGATATAAAATATGATTTGAGAATATAGAAAAAGAAAGTTTAAAGAAATGGAAGTTGAATTATGATATCATAAATAACAATGATGATGTAAGCGAATGAGATTAATTATGGTTTTTATTTTATTAAGAATGATAAATTATGGATTCGAAATATAATTATGAAGGTATATTATGGTATGAAAATATTAGAAAAGTTGAATTAATAATTTTTATTAATGACATCATGATGATGTCATAAATAGAGAGGATGATGTCATAATTAAATTATGGAATTATTAAAGTAAATAAATTAGTCTTATTTAAAGGATAAGAGATAATAATAAAGTATTGTTTTAGACATGTGATGAAAGGAATATAATATGATTTAATTAAATATGAATTAAAATGATGATGTGGAATGTAAGAAATGGATTGATGAGGTGGAAAATAGAAATTGAATAATAAATATTTGATGATGTGGAAATTAGGAAATTTAAATTTATGTGTCATTGAAAGATGGAAAAGGAATATTGAATAAATAAATGGTTTATGGGAAATAGAAAAAGGAGGTATGGGTATATGGAAAAGTATATAGGGAAGTGGTGTAGTGGAAGGAAAGAGAAAGTGATTAAAATAATTAAATTAATTAAAAATGATGACATGGATGGGCATTTTTAAGGGTTATACAAAATTTATGGTATATGGGGCATGGAATATGTCTTTGAAGGAATTTGGAAGGGAAAATACGTATAAAACAAGTATTTATGTATAAAGGTATGTATAAAGGGCTAAAATTACATGCTATGGGGTGCATTGGAGCTACCGTGCACCCATACTTTATATACATCTCATTCTATACGAAAATTACGGTTGGAATACATTCATTTGCCTCTCTTCTTTCATATTTTCAAGTTGGCCTAAACGCTCTTCTTAGTTTCCATCCATTTTCTTATCTTTTCCATCTTTAACATGCTTTGTTCTTCCTTTGCTCATGAAAAACCGTAGCTTGCTTCTTCCTTACTCCCTTTTCTTATCAAACACTAAACAAACAGCAAGTTTAAATACTTATAGCATGATCTTAAGTTCATAAAACTTCATTCTCCAAAGTATTTTGAAGAAGTCGAAGCATGCATGTTTTAGGAGCCAAGAAACGCAAATTGTCAAGCTTCCTTTCTTGTGGATCTTTCATGTTAGAGCTTGTTTGGAGTGAGTTCTTCCTTATGAGGCCAAAATAGTTCCATTTTCTTCTTGTCTTGGTGAAGGCCAAACCCTCTTTGTTTTGGTATTCCTTAAGGAGTAAGTAGAAAACCACTTAAATGATGTGTTTTCCTTTTTAAACCATAGCTTACTTGATGTTTAATCATAGTTTCCTTGTTGATCTTGTGTCAAAGGTACATGCATGAGGATTTTATGGTGAAAAATGTATGGTGATGAAAGGATCCTTATGGATCTATGAAAATACAAGGAAAGGAGGAAGTTTAGTTCATTTTATCCATTTTTATTGAAAGGTGAGCTAGTGTAGTCATAGATCTTCAAAATAATTGCTTGTTTGGGGTGTTTTAGTGAAGGGCCGAATTGTTTGGTGCATGGTAATCATTTGGCCGAATGGTACCAAGTTGAAAGGGGTATAAACAAATGCTTTACATGGTAGTTTAGTGATTTTAGCTTTTTAGTTCATAGATTAGTTTATTAGAGTTGTAAATTTGATTGATTTCTTAGTGGATTGGGTGTGTGAGTGTGGTTTTGTGTTGGTGCTTTGATGTGAACGAAAATGGCATAAAAATTATTACTAAAATGGTAAATTAGAAGGCTAAGTTAAAAGATTAAAAGGATTAATTAATGATTTATTAAGTGGTGGTTAAGTAAAATAAGGTAAAGGATGGTTAATATTGATAAATGGAGCATATATGATTTATGGAATAAAATAATTAAAGAAATGAGTTTATTGGAATCAAAAGTTAATAAATAATTATATGATTAAAGTGTGGAATTTAAAATAATGAAAGTGTTAAATTAGGTATGAATTTATTAATGGGAATAAGATAAAGTGGCATTCTAAAATGCTAAGTGGAATTTTAAAGGAATGTTGGTCAAAAGTAATGGAAATTAATAATGTAATTGATTAATTAATTATATGATGAATTATTAAAGAAGAAAAAGGGAGAAAAGAAATAAATAAAAGATAGTGGGATGGCATTATAAGAGATAAGGATTTAATAGAAT
>CANYBF010850967.1:0-10580 GCA_948192965.1 Dalechampia spathulata
GTTGCATTTTTGACCTATGCGCTTCGCCTCGTACGGGTGGAACGGGATGCATGCCATATATCCAGGAAAGTGCAAATGACATTTCGAGAAACTTTGCAGTTATAAGTTTTCTCAAATTCGGCCCCGAACATCGAGTTTTGCTAAATGGGCCCAAATTAGGCCTCATAGGCCCACTAAGGGCAAAATGTGGCAAACGGGGTGCCGTGAGTCGTGCCTCGCGTAGGCACTAGTGGAAATGTGTTCTATGCGTCAAGAACACTCAGATTGGTGAATTCAGGTGGTGGGCCCACCTGGGTACTATTTATCATGAATAGTACCATCATGGGCCCCACAGCATAAAAGGCCCAGAAAGTGGCAAATAGCCTGCCAAGCATTTTGCCTCAAGTGAGGTAGTGAATAAGGTGTGTTCTTGTGCGTACAGAATACCTTAAAGCGGATAATAGTGGGAAGCGGGCCCCACAACGTGGTGAACCTACAAATGTGGCATTCGGAATGCCACGAGATGTGCCTTGCGTAAGGCAGCAACGGAATGTACTCTGTAAGTACAGAATACATAGAATTGGCTAATTGGGGAAGCGGGCCCCACTTGTATACTATTCATAGTGAATAGTAACCTAGGTCTAAAATGCAATATTTTGCATTCTGCGTATCCTACCACGCGTAGGCAGGTGTGAAATGTATTCTGTAAGTACAGAATACACATAATAGGAAATAGGAGCAGCGGGCTTCTGTTATTGCTAAGTGGGCCCCACCGCGTAGCAGGCCTAGCAGACGGCATTTGCGATGCCAAGCGCTGTGCCTTGCGTAAGGCAACTGGGAAATGTATTCTATAAGTACAGAATATACAGAATAGGCTATTGGGGGCTGCGAGCCCCGCTTCTGTTTAGTGGGCCCCACCTATGTACTATTCATGATGAATAGTATGCGGGGCCAAAAATGCAATGTTTTGCATTTCAGGCGGTTTGCCTTGCGTAGGTAATAGGGAAAGGGTGTTCTTCATGCATAGAATACTCAGAATACGCGGCGGGTCCCACCAGGCGCCATGGTGGGCCCCATCAGTCCTGAAATGTTCTGCGCATCAGAACACACAGAGGAAGACACAAGGGCCTATATGTATAATCGGGATCAACATCGGGGACTAAATCCTAGCCGAATTAACAAAGATCCAAAATTATACGATGGTGAAAAGTGAGGGTCAACACACCATACTGAAATTCTTATCACCACTACATACAGGGACGTGTACCCATACAAATGAAAATAGCCCTTTTCGATGACGTATCCCTTGTAGTGTGAGTAGTGGTTTCTTTAGAGGAAATCAAGACTCATGCTACGGGAGCATGTTACTCCAGGTATGGGCTGGGTGTGACAACCACGATTGTGTTTGCTTTGAAGATTTGGCGACATTATTTATATGGTAAGAAATGTTACATATACACTGATAATAAGAGTTTGAAGTATCTAGGCATATAAAAAGAGTTAAATTTGAGACAGAGATAATGGATTGAGTTGATTAAATATTATGACTATGTTATTGATTATCATCTAAGGAAGGCTAATTAGGTGACTGATGCTTTGAGCAGAAAGACATTTGCAGGGTTGCTACAATCATGGTTAATGCTTGTTCATAAGATTCGATAACTGAATGCTATTCTTACAATACAACTAGTTTATATTATAGCTAATATGCAACTATAGGCAAAACCAGTGTTGATCAATCAGATTAAAGATTGTGCAGCAAGTGATGAAGAATACTAGAAATAATTAAAGAAGGTACGAGATGGTAACACTACTCTATTTACTTTAACTGATGAAGGTGTATTGAAGTATAGTTCATGGTTGTATATTCCTGCTAATGAAGCTCTGAAGAAGCAGATCTTAAAGGAAGCTCATACTTTCAAATTTGCATATCACCTCAGAAGTACAAAGATGTATAGGGATTTGAAGCAACATTATTGGTGGGTTGGAATGAAGAATGATATAGCAGAATACATGGCCAAGTGCTTAATATGTCAGTAGGTAAAGGTAGAATATCAGGTACATGTGGGATTACTTAATTCTTTACCTATACCAGAATGCAAATGGGATCTTGTTATTATGGATTTCATTACAGGACTACCTATGACCAAAGCCAAACATGATGCAATATGGGTTATTGTGGGTAGATTCATGAAGATAGCACATTTTATACATGTATAAATGGATTACAACTTAGAAAAATTGGCAAAGTTATATATTAAAGAGATTAAATGATTACATGGTGTTCCATCATCTATAGTATCAAATAAAGATCCTCAATTCATAGCACATTTTTAGGAGATTTTTTAGAAAGCATTGGGTACTACAGTGCATTTTAGTATTGCTTTTCATCCACAAATAGATGGTCAGTTAGAGAGAGTTATACAGATTTTCGAAGATATATTATGGGCTTTTGTACTAGAGTGGTAAGGTAGCTGGGATAGATACTTGTCACTAATTGAGTTTGCTTATAATAACAGTTATTAGTCTAGTATACAGATGGCTTTGTATGAAGCTTTATATGGTAGGAAGTCTATAACTCTTTTGCATTGGGATGAAGTTAGGGAGCGAAGACTTATTGGACCTGAATTAGTACAATAGGCTGAGGAACAGGTAAAATTGATCAAGAGCTGATTAAAAGAGTATCCAAAAGATAAAAATCTTATGTTGATTCAAAGAGAAGAGATATAGAATGTAAATTTAGGGATAAAGTATTCTTGAAAGTGTCACCATGGAAAAGGATTATGAGATTTGGGTAAAAAGGTAAATTAAATCCTCAATTCATTAGGACGTAAGAGATTTTAGAAAGAGTGGGATTGTTAACTTACAAATTAGCTTTGCTTCCTAAATTGGATAGAATCCATAATGTGCTTCATGTATTAATGTTAAGAAAGTATAGATCACATCCATCTTATGTTATACTAGTTGAGTCTATTGAGATACAACCTGATTTTTCTTATAGTGAGGAATCAGTGAAGATATTGGCTAAAGAGGTTAAGCAGTTGAGAAATAAGCAAATTCCCTTGATAAAAGTGTTATGGAATAATCATACGGGACAAGATGCTACATGAGAACAAGAGTTACATATGAGAGAGTAATACCCTCACTTATTCCCTATAGATTCAAGTTCGAATTTTGATTCAAAATTCTTTTTAAAGGGAGAGAGTTATCACATCCATAATCATAACATCTTTACATGCTTGTATCTTATGCATGAGTTAGAATAAATGAATGAATGACGCATGAAATGTATGAATGTACTATGATTTATGAATGCCTTGATACGATATATGTGCTTGCAAAAATGTTATAGATAAAAGGAATTCTATGAGATATGGAATTAAAAAAAAGGGTGGAAAGATGCAAAAAGATGATTAAAGTAATGAAAATATATTATTCATGTCTTATAATGTGCATTTGGGATGATTTTGTAAAATGCCTTAAATAAAGTCTTAGAATGAGATTTATAAGTGAAATGTGATATTTTGGCATGTTAGACATGTTATTCCATGAGAATGCATATAATAAAATGTGTAAAAGAAAGTCATGATGAAGTTAGAATTAAAAAATAATTAAAAATAATAATAAGTTAAGGTAAGAATAAGGGTATGAAGGTAATTTTACATGAAGAGAAGAGTATTTATGGAAACTAAAATTATGTACATATGATGAATGATGCATGTTAAGTATACCATGATTTGTATGATATAAAATTATTAAGAAAACATTAATTAAAATGAAAAGAAGAAAAATTAATAAGGAAGACCAATTAGATTGGACCCTTCCTTGACCTTTAATTAAAAATTAATTAAATAATACAAAAGAAAAATATAGTTAAAATGGAGGGGAAGTTGGTTTTGCATAACCATTTCTTCCTCCCTTTGAAAACTTCTTCTTCCTCCTCCTCTTTGAATTCCAACTTAGAGAATCATACCTTCTTAAGGTAATTTTTCATATAGAATTGATCTTTCATGGTCTTTTTGTTGATTTTCATTGTGTGCATGTTTACTACCTCTTAATCTTTATTGAAATTTATGTTTTATGGTTGTGTGAAATTTGGTCAAGAACGGCACATGAAGTATATGCTTGAATTTTGATGAAATCACGTGAAAAGTGAAAAAGGGGAGTGAATTATGCATGTTTGAAGCATTTTGATTGAGTTTTATGTTTGAATAAATAATTCATGAAAACCCTCAGGTGATTTACATGTAAATGACTCTTGAGATGTTGTTTAAGGTGTGTATAAAGTGTTAAAAGTGATAATTGATGATGAGGACTATGAAAAATGAATGAAAAGTGGTAGGAAAGTTGAAAGTCATAAAGAAAATACTTGTTGCCTAAATTTTCACATTTTTGATTTTGACTCCTATAATTTGATCAAAGTGTATAATTATGATGAAATGTGGTGCTAGAATAGTGAAGAAGAAGTTTGGATGCTTAAAGGAAGAGATATGCATGACATACACATGTGTTTGCTAAAATCAAACCTTAAAAATAAAGTTAGGGGTTTATGGTAATTACATTTTGACTATCTTAATGTTTGAGTTATTAGACATGTAATATACCATTGGAAAGCTCTTTAAATATAATTTCCAACAATACCAAATTTGCAAAATTCGAAAGTCTTTTGTATGGTCAAAAATATCACGCCATTGAGACTATCACATTCAAGCATGAATTAGGCATGAAACTTTGGTATGCGACCTTTTATAATTTGACAGCATAAATGAATTTCAAAAATTGTAAGAAATAGCTCAAATTAAAGCTTATTAAGTCTAATTTTTAATGGTATAAGGCTTGCTTATGTTCAAGGTCATTAAGTTATACAAAAGCCCCATGTAAGACACAAAGGTACAAATGGTAAACAAAAATTGTCAAATGTGATAAATATTTTTTTTTTGCATACTCTAAATGCCTATATTTTGATAACTTGTCTATATGAAATTGTACTTCCAAATGTACATGAGATGATGATTTATTTATGAGTACTTATCATGGTTTATATATTGCTCCATAAGAACCATAAGAATCATGAAAATGGGAAGTAAAATATGAAGGAATTCATAATAAAAAGAAAAAAGGCCAAATGAATAGTAACCTATACCAAATGAATAATAACTTGTTATGCATGGTTTAACCATTTAAGGAATGAGTGTTTAAGGCATCAAAACTTAATGTTATACTTACCTAAGCCTTATAATTCACTGTTATACCTAAGGATATACGCTTAAAGGTATAAAATAAGATAAATATGTAATTTACATATTAATATACATATATATGACTTATATATGCAATTAGTCTTGAATGCAAAGGTGTATGATGGTATGTATACCATGGTGTATGGATTAAAGTGTGAACTGTTATGGAATGGAATGGTACTTGAATGCTCATTATGAATGAAAGTTGGATGATGCTACATGTTATGACTTGATATTGACTCTCTAAAGTGAAAAGTTGAGTGTAAAATATGAATGATCATACTAAATGAATATGGGATGAAAATATTACAGGTCCAGATAACAAAATCCATACTTCCACCCAAGCTTTTGATAAAGGTCTTGAAATGACTTCTTTATGTATAAATGCTTATGGTATTAATGTAATGAGTTTATATGACCAATGTTATCATATGATCAACATTGCACATGATCATTCAAGCATTATTCACATATCATGTCATGAATTATACAAGCATAAAAGCATGTTCATGATATATTATAAGTAGGTTATAAGGTGGAAAAGAAAAGAAAGAGAAATGATACAAGGCAAAATGAAATGAAACGTACTAGGTCGTAGAGATGATGGATTCCCTCGATGGAATCATATAGTATTATTCCTATATGGAAAGAAAAATGGTTTCACTGAACCTTACAATTATAATGCCCTTCTACAGAGATGAGTACCAGTGCATATAGGACCTAGGATGAAATTATGCATAATATTACAAAATAAGATGAATTATTACAAAATGGTCAGAGGGAGAGTGTAAAGCATTAATCCATTTTCACAGACACATTTATCATTTATAAGTGATGAAAATATAGAGATTGATGATGATGAATGTGTAATGCAAGTACATATATAAATTATATACATATGTGTACTCGATGATGTTCCTATATAATATCTGATATAGGAAAAGCTATAAAAGGGCCTTATATGGTATTTATCTCTACGCTTTCAATACTAACACTTCTGAGAGAGATAGTTTGATGTTAAATGATACGATATGATATCAATACACTATTTTATGATTACTATTTATGGTATGATATTAATATGTCATCTATTGTATAAAATTATGTCATGTACACATATTTGTAGCACCACTAAGTTTTATACTCAGCGTTTATCATGTGATAAATGCAAGAATTAGTCTAATCGGGGAGGTGTAGCCGATCAGTAGTTAGTAAAGATTAGGATATTTGAGAAATTCTATCTTGGAGATAGTTTTGACCCTTGTAATATACTCTGAGATGTTTTCTTATTATGTAGCATTATTCACTACTCATTTTGGCAGTAGTATTTGTTTATGTATGCTGATGTATATTTGTATGTTATCATCATATTTTACTGATGCAAATGTGATGATGGCATAAAATAACATAACTATGTATGAATGATGAATATTAGACAATGCATGTACGATATGTTTGTAAACTCTACAATATGATATTATTTACGAATATAGATGATTAACATATTTAGATAATTTCATAATGGTAACAAAATAGATGTTAAATTGCAAAAATTTTTATACATCCTTTGTAGTGTAATTAATGATTTCCGTACTTGTGAGGTTATTAGTTATGGTATGGGAGCATGTTACATTGAGTGTAGGTGTGATAAAAAATATTTAAAAATTAATAATTTATGACTAACTTAAATTATTATAATGCTACTATGAGGTAAAAATGCTTCTATGAAGTTAATTTTTTAAGTAAAAATTAATGGAAATTTATAGAAAATGTTACAAAGAAGATAACATGTATTGTATATTGAGTAATATAATCACATGTTGCATAGAAAATGTAACATATGTCAAAGGTTATTGGGCCAAAAGTATAAATTTGAAAAATAAATGAAGAGAAAACTATAAAAATCTCATGAAATAAAAGGGAATTGATAGAAAATGAATGAATAGTAGCTTTCAAAGCTTACCTAAAGTTGTGGCTTCATAAATCTTAATTCAAAATGTTTGAGGAACAAATTAATGTAAGAAATTAACTGTAATTAAGTCTAATTAATGATTAATTAGTTTTTGGTGAGATTTTAATAGAGTTTTAGTGTTTTTAATCAATTTCCTTTTCTGTTATAAATACTTATTAGGTATTTTTATGAATTAATCTAAAGAGTGAATATTTAAGTTCTTTATATGGAAATTTTTTGCCAGTTAGCAATGTGCATTATATGTTGCTTAATGTGCATTTCACATAAGCAAAAAAGGCAAGGTATGTCACATGTTGCATTATTAGCAGAATAAAAACTCCATTTTAAGCTAATTTTAGCTGATTTTTTCATCTAAAAGGTTTGCTTAATTAGAAGAAGTGAATAGCTTGCCATTTCTTATCATGTTATGGACATGAGAATACATCTTATTGGTACTAAGCCCTTTTGATGTCTTCAAAGGCTTTAGTGCTGGCTTGGCTAGCTTCAAATTCTCCACTTACTTGCTCTTCTTCTATTTTTGAACCCATGTTGATTTAGATTTATTAGTCTTTTTGGTACCTGCTAATTTATCCTTTAAATTATCATATCATATATCAAAGGCATTAATATTGAGCCCACTATCAGGTCTGAATTTATTAATAAAAAGAACTATAACTTCATTATCAAGGAGAGAGAATGAGTTAAGAATTAGAGATCATGCATTAGCCTTGTGGTAGTTTGGTAATGGGTTTGGTTTGGTAAAAGATTTGGAGTTCCCAGGATCTTCATGCTCACCTGAGTTAATAAGGTCTTAAATGACTTACCTTAGGGAGTAATAGTCATCTATGTTATGGTTGTGATGCTTGTGTTAATGACAATAGGTTTTGATGTCTATAGTAGTTGGGGATGGTGTTTGGAAGTTTGGTTTTGGACAAGCCCTCTCAAAAGGAGATGTAACTTGGCTCATTTCTAGGTTTGTCATCTTTGTGCACATGATAAACAAAGTTAACATGGATACATGAGTATGCATTTTTTTAGTTCATATGATATGATATGTAAGATGTATGTATGATATATGGTAGGAAATATTTAATGTTATAGCTACAAGAGAAATTGATTAGTGAAATTGTATGTATGAATGTTTAACAAAAACACATGAAAAGATTGGTGGACACATGGTACATAACAACACTCCTTGTCAACTTTGTAAGCATGTCACATAACATGGCACACATGAAAAGATTATAGTATAACTGTTTCATTAGTATAAGGTTGTAACCCTTTTCAAAATTATGACATAATTCTAACTCTTAAAAAATAATATGTGTTTTAAAAAATAGGCAAGATTTAGGAAAATCCACTAACATGATTAAGCATTGATCCACATAGCATGTGAAACAAGCATCATAGTTTTAGAATGTTTTTATAGTTAGCTATATAGGCTTAGTTTAGTAGACAAGCTAAGGTCTCTTGGTGTGATGTCCTCATACCTATCCATTAAAAATGGCATCATCAATGTGGAGCTATACCTTGCTCTATCTAGTCAAGGAATCATCAATAGTCCATGATACTAGGCAGTGAGTAGTGAAGGTAGACTTGCATTCCTAAGCGTTAAAAAGAGTTCAACGTACTAACTCACCTACAATCACTGGTTTAGAAGGGATGGAAGTATTATGTCAAATGCAAATAATTTATGTGTATGCAATATGATTAATCAATTAATATGGAAAAAGTGGTATGAAACTCTAAACTTTCAATGTTATCACTTTTCATTATAAAGCAATCTTATGATAGATGGCATTAGGGCCTACTTGGAGCAAAGAGCAAGCTTTCCAAGGGGCACCTCATATGACACCCTTACCCTATCTATAGCCAAGGTAAAAGATTCTCATGCTCTCAAATCATGCTTAAAAGTAAAACTCTCAAGCATACCCAAGGGATGGAAAATCAATACCAAATACTTTACTTCAATCTTGAAAATAGTCCTAAGTAAAATATCAAATAAAAAGTTCAAAAAATAATTTCCATTTTCATACTAAATAAATTCAAAACATATGAGATTCAAGATACGTATGGAAATAGAATCATGGTCACTAGATATCATTCATTCCATATCAATTAAATGATTAACAATGTGCTTAATACATCTTAAAATAAGAATCTTAATATTACATTTGATTGAATTACTATCTAATCACCCAATTACAATCCCTTCCATGAGTAACCTTATTAAATGTAACAAAATGATGCTTAAGCTTAACATCCTTTGCTATAAGCATAAACTAATCTTGATTGTAGCATTATCCTTGTTAAGGCTCCTTACCTATGATAGTCATACACAAATAACTATCGCTAAAAGATTCAAACTCAAAGCCCTCATATACGTAAGTATATGTAAAAATTCAAGAAAAATCATAATGGTTTTAACATACAAGTTTAAAAATCCATAATATTTAACCCTTCAAACTCAAAGATTTTGATACCTCATATGATGCATATACTTCCGTAAATTAGCTAATGAATCCCTCTCTCTCATTAGAACCCATTAATTACTCTATAAGGGAACTTTAGGTCTTAAAACATTTCCTTTTTAACATTCTAAAATTTTGTACCTCAGGTTGGATCTTGAACCTCTCAACGTCCAAATTTCTAGAAAACTCACTTGACCTTCTCCTAACATTCTTAAATTTTAGACCTTGAGTTGGACCTTGAACTTATCAATGTTCAAAATTCCAAAAAAATTATTTGGCAATCCTACCTATAAACATTCAATGCAATTAAGGCTCCTTAGCCAAGTAGGAAATTGAATTCCCAAAACATTCATATCATGACTAAGAACATTATCAATCCACTAACATTCACATCATGGTCAAGTAGAGAGCAACTCCCTTAAACATTCACATCATGACCAAGTTATTATCATTCACATCATGACATGCAATGCATTAAGTAGGTCAACATAAAAGAATCAATTAACTATTTTCTATAGATCCATGAACATAACTTATTCATAAATAACCATATTATTTTTCACAATTGAAATCCTCACACTTTTATGTAACAGCCCAATTTGATAACTGCCATCATAACCCAACATACAACCTTTCTAGCATACTTTATCCTCACTCACATGCTTCTTGAGAAAAATTCCTAGAAATTCACCTATCCTATAATTGCTCCAAGCTAAGTATTTTTAACTATGGAGTTCTTATGGAATAAGCATTAAAAAGGTATGTACTATTGGTTTGCGTAGTTAATAAGCAACGGAAGAAATTTAAAATTTTTATTTTAAAACAACAAACCAAAAGATGATCTTTGCATCAAAACACAGAGAAAACAGTTTAGAGATTTGAAGCGACAGTTTGATAGTAACTCTTACATTCAATGCAGATGTCCTTCGTTCTTGATCT
>CANYBF010850968.1:0-14434 GCA_948192965.1 Dalechampia spathulata
AAAAAATTATTTTATTATTTTTATTTATTAGATTAATCTTTATATCTATTTTTTATAAATTTTTAAAAGTAATATTTATCTTTATATAAATTTTAAAAAATAATATTTATCTTTCAATTAAAATTAAAAAGTAATACTTATTTTCATGTAAATTTTAAAAAATAATATTTATCTTTGAATTATTAAATTAAAAAGGGGAGGGGTAGACTTGTATTTTCAGTCCCCCCTCTTCCCACTTTTAATATATATATGATATGATATATGATATAGTTTTTTTATGTTTTTATATTTTTATTGATTATTTCCTATTTACTTGTTTGACTTTATTTTTCATAATAAATATATAAAAATAAATAAATATTTTTATTTATTTATTTATTAATATATATAAGTAAATATATAAAATATAAATATATTTATATATGGTATAAATATATTTTTCAATATATATCATTAGTAACTATTAAATCATATATACATATATTTATCAATATATATAATACATATTTATTGATTAATATATATTATATGATATGTTTTTGATATGATATATATATATATATATTAAAAATTTTAATAATAAATTTATTAGAAAAATAAAAAAAAAGAAAAGGAAGAGAAGAAGAAAAATGAAAAAAAATCTAATCTTAATCAAAATTGATATTTTTCAAAAATTAAATCACTTTATAATAAAATTTTATATGAAATTTATATTTCATTAATTGTTACTTTTCAAAAAAAGAAATATTATAATGTATATCAATTCAATAAAATTTTATCATATTAAATTTATTTTTTAATTTAAATTTTTATCACTTTTATGATTTTTTACCATTTTATTTTTCATTTATTATATTATCGCTTTACTCATCATTTTGATTACCCATCAATTAATCACTGTGTAATCATGAAAATGTTTTGAAATTTTGATTGAAATTAAATAAATAAGTTTTAAAATAAATTTATGAGTAAAAAAAGGAGAATAAAACAAACAATTACTTTAAAAAAATGATTGGTAAGGATGAGAAAACATGAAAATGGGTAGATTGGATTAATTTATAGAAAGAAAAGGATTAATAAAGACATGAGGCAAAACGGGCAGAAGAGACTTGTCTGATTTATTTCCGAATACAGATTACTTGTCTAACATTCCGACTTGAAAAGGGTAAAGAACGAGTTGGCCAGTCCGCAACCATCAGGCCGGTCACGCAACCCAAGGCAAGCGAAGGGGTCAATGCCGCTTCTTACCAGTTGCAACTTCCCAGGCTTGTAAAACATGGTTCACAATTTCCTCTACACCCAATCCATGCTTCACCTACAAGTTTATTACATGCACTTTCCATTAGTAATTCAACACGAGGCAGATGTCAGTTAAAAAGAAAACAGTTTATGAACGTTGATTAATCTCGATTCCTGTCGGATAAAAGCTCTCCCTGTCAAGTTTGAACCACTTGAACTCAAACCTTGATTAAGTTTGAACAACATTTACTAGTCGATCTACGTTCTCAACAACTTTTCCTTTGTTTACTAGAAGCAAGATTATGATGCAGATATAAGGAACAACAGATCGAACCAACCTGCGCAAAGACAAAAGGCCCACCATCACGCATCCTAAGGGCATCACGCTCCATGACTGTCAAGTCAGCTCCAACTGCTGGAGCAAGGTCAGTCTTGTTTATAACCTAAAAACATCATAGACAAGTGGTTTAGTTTAGTCTATACATTGGATATAAGATTCCTGAAACTGAAAGCTACAAGAATAGCAACAGTTGGCAGGATGAGAATCACATACAAGAAGATCAGCTTGGGTGATTCCCGGCCCACCTTTCCGAGGAATTTTATCACCGCCTGATACATCTATTATGTATATGATATAGTCAGCTAATTCTCTGCTGAAGTTGGCGGCTAAATTATCTGCACCAAGCAAATTCAAAAATACAAGATGACCCTTTTCCTCGTAGAAACTCGGGATCATCCAAATTAAGTTTCTAGCAGAGGTTTATTCCTCCTATAGTAACTTTTATTCTTCTCCACTCAAGGAGGAAAAGGGGCTATCGGACATCATACAAAAAATTCACCATTGTTTCCTAGTTTCTGACCAAACAAAAAATTCAGTGGCGAAAACTGTCATGAAAACTATTGCTGCAATTTACCTCCACCAGATTCACAAAGAAGTATATCCGTTTTAAATAACCTGGATAGTTCCTCTAGAGGACCAAGGTTAATGCTGATATCTTCACGAATTGCAGCATGGGGGCAGCCTCCAGTTTCGACAGCACGTATTCTTTCCTCGGGAAGTGCTCCATTCTTAATCAAGAATTCACCATCTTCCTTGGTGAAGATATCATTAGTCACCTGAAATGACAGCATAGCTTTAACCTATTAATAAAGGCATGTCTGAATTATATCCCAAACTAAAGATGTCCCGGCTTCCATTACAAAGCAATGGAAATGTAACCATGTTGAACCACCTTGCGGTCCTAAAAAAATCATGAAATTCTCGGTTCAGAAGTAGCTACTAACTGAATAAAGATTTGAATTCCATACTAAATCTGAAATGGTATTTAACAGATTTTAGGGTAAGCATAAATCAGCCTCAAATTTGACGTCAAGCCTTAGATTGGTTTGGATGAACAAGAAAAACAACAATCACTTTACAGAAACTTTCAGTTGATGACACTTACTGCAGCAAGACTGTATTTGTCCCTCAAAAGCTTGCATATAGCCAGCATTAAAGCTGTTTTCCTACACAGAATGTCCGCTATCAAGTTTTAGAATAACTATCCAAGCTGATATAAACAAGTGAACCAGAAATCTATAAAAGCATTCCACATTTCATCAAATGAATAAGCTATAATGGACCTTAAAAAATTAGAAACAGTGGAACATTATGAAAAATTCTCTGCATTAATGTCACTAATCACTTGTTTTGCAGAGAGATAAGCTCTTGTATTAGTGTGCAAATCATCAAACACTTGTTTCAGAGCACAATTCATGACAATGGCAAAGCATAAACTGAACTGAACTTATCAACATAATTAAACAAGGAAATGGAAAGGAGAACGGAAAAATAAGAGGTAAGATTAAGAAAATACTACTACCCAGTACCGACAGGGCCACCAATACCAACAGTAAAAGCTCTTTCATTAAAATCCCTAGCAAGAATTGGAGGAGCTCTACGGCTAAAGAATCCAGGAGAGTAAATGGGTTCATGAGAATGAGGTGCCAATCCATCATGGCTATGGTACACTCTTCCATCTGCCCCTACCCATGAACTAGTTTTCCTGTTTCCACCATTAAATACGAACTCAAAACGGATCAAATAGTAACCCAGAAAAAATAACTCAAAATCAAGAACAACCATGAAATGGGTATTATAAGATATTACTCGTCAGCATGATGATGATGGTCATGTTCATGGTCATGGGTGTGGTGGTGATGATCGTGTGAAGCCATTGACTACGGGAATCTGCAGAGGTATCAGTTTTCACTCCCTTTGACCGTAAAGATGAATCTTTTAGAGTTTCATTGTACTACACGAATTGGCCCATTCTTTTGGAGATAATGTCATTTTAGCCCCTAGACTTCAAATTAAATTAATTATTTTTTACGCAACAATTTCCTAATAAAATTAAAAATTATATTTCATTATGAATAAAAAATAAAAAACTTCAAATTTTCATCATATAAGTAAAAATTTAATGATGAAATTTAACCATGGAATTCATAATATTATAAATTATAAATAAATAGATATTGCCTGGATAATACTTGCAATGAATTAAAATAATAATAATAAATAATTGGAAAAAAATTATTATTAACATACCCAAATTTATATATATAGACACACATAAGGATTTGATATATACTTAGTTTTCTCATGAATGCACTTTCCAATGAGCAAAGTGCAAGAATGGGGAAGAACTCAAGTATATATGCAAAACCCATCATTAAAAAATGCCAAGGGAAGAACTAATTCATTCAACTTATTATTCGTTAAATTACATGTTAAGTAATTAATTAATTCATCACTAATTAGTCAAACAGGTTTTCGAGTGCGTTTTTCTTGGCACAAGCTTCAGGGACCAACACCTTTTGAGCATCATGAGATTGAGGGTTGACTTGATTTCCAGGTGGGATCGGGTCTATAACGTTAACGTTCCCTAAAACCACTCCTTGCTTTTGCATGTATTCCCATTTGTCCTGGAAAAGGTAGAAAAATGCCATGAAACAGATCTGGGCTGTGAAAAGTATGGTCCAAGTTCTTGAATTTCCTGAGAATTTGTTGTGATATGCATTCAAGCCTGTGTAGATGTTGATGATCCCAACCAGGGAGATCACTGTTCCCAGTAGCCAATGCAGACAGTACCATGTGCTTCTTCTCTTACTCCCTCTGCGATTAAGAACCCCAATTCCGAATAAATCGATTTAACTTGCAATCATGATTTGATTAATAGATAAAAACATGTAGAAAGAATAATGGGAAGTTATGGGTTTACATTGGAGGCCTTAAAAATCCAATTATGGCTTGAATCCAAACAGCAATGTAAAGTGCAAGACCTATTCTTTGGTGATTGTTATTAAATAAATTTTCGAAGGATTTTATGGACATGATAGCACCAGCCGTGGCAAGAAGCACCGACAATATCTGTCAGGAGTAACAAAAAAAAAAAGGAGTTCAAGTTAACAAGGATGCAAGAAAAAACCAAGGGATCAGTATAAACATTGAGAGTAATTAATGTACGGTAATAATGATTTGGGTGGTAAAATTGAATTGGCAAATGATTAAGAATCACATGCAATAGACATTCAACAACAACTACTCTCATGATGACAAAATATATTATTTCCCACAACAAAATTAGAGATTAAGCATTCTTCACAACAATAAATGGATGTTAAACCATGGTTTCATTTACTCTTTAAGTATTGAGACTAATCAAATAATCTACTAACTAAAGGTGTCTAGATTTTTTAAAGAACAAAATGCAATGTCATTGGAGACATAATTATTAAAGTTGGATATAATGATCAACTTCTCAAAAGATTCTCCATCATCCTTCTAAAGAAAACCCATTCTAAAATTTACTTTACTTTATGTTTTTCTTTTCTTCTTCTTTTATTATATATTTGTGTTTAATAGGTACATATATATGAATATATTAGTGTTAGAAAGAAATTTCATATTGATAGAAGAATATAGTGATCATTTTAATGATAGATTAATTCATCATCAATAAGTTCATATATATAAAAGATTACCTGAAAAATGAGATGAAGGTAGAAGAGAGCTTTCCTTTTGCCACCTTCCTCTTTATGAGACATTCTAACAATGAGTATACCAATTGGAGCTAAAAATCCCATAGACACCCATAACAGAATCCCATGAACAGCAACATCATGTTTCTTCTTAGAACTTAACTGCATTCCATGAATTAAACATATATCCTCAAAATAAATATTTTCAATAATAATTCATCACACATTAATTAGTTTGATCTGTATATATATATATATATATATAAAGATGTCGTAAATTTGGATGAAGACTGGTATCAACATTAGAGATCATGCATGTATTTGTATACTAAGATGTGCTTACACCAACTCTAATACCAGCCAGATCTTGTTCAGAATTAATTTTTATGCTAATTAACTTGAAAATAAGAATTTAATCACTATATAAGCAGCATTCAAAGAAATATAAATATTGTACCTTGTGACCCTTCCAATGTTCATGTGATAAGCAAGAAACCGAAGGTGAAACAGCTACGAAATATAAAAGCATAGGCAAAGATGGTATCAAATGGAAGGTTTTCATTCTTCAAACACTGCAATATACAGTCAAGAACCCTAATCCTACTTGAGTTATTTTTTCAAGAATATGAAGTAAGATTCGTAAGAGAATATAGTTAGATATGGATGGCAACTAACGAAGATTTTGTAAGGCTAGGAGACAAGAATGTTGGTTTATATATATAAATATATATATATATATATGGGGACAGAGGAAAGGTGGGAGGATGGCGAATGAATACAAACAAAAGGCTATGCTGTCTATCTATCTAGTAAGTATAGCATGGATTTTAGTTCAACATTTATAAGAGCATGTTGGCATTTAATGGTGGTTGCAGTCTTGTTCTTAAAGCGGGATTGGGGAGGAACGAAAAGAAAAGGGAGGATAGTGGAGATTATGAACAGTTGTATTCATGTTCAAAGATGTGGGGTTGACGTAGTTATATATAAAGTGGGTTCGCATGAAAGAAAATCGAAAGATGAAAATATAAAATAATAAATATTATCAAATAAAAATGAATTTTTAGTTCAAATTATAATTCATATTTTGTTGAAAACTAAAATATAAAAAACATCAATTAATTCATAAAAGTTCAAATATTCTTGAATTCAATCCTCCCGTAGTCAAATTCTAACGAACATTACATCTTTATTAATTTTTAAATATAACCGATTTAATATTAATTTAAATATAATTTAAAATTTTAATTATTATAAATTTAAATTTAAACTTAATTCTAATTTAGTATAAATAATTCAATATATTATATAACTTGAAATTTTCAAAAATGTAAACCTGATTAAGATTTGAATTTAACGTAAATAATTTAATATATTATTTAAATTTTAATTGTCAAAAATCTGAACTTCAACAAGATTTAGAATTTGATAAAAATAATCTACCATATTACATGTTATATATAATCTTTAAAATAAAATTAAAAAAATAATTTTAAGATAAATTAATAAATTAAATCCAATATAATATTACTCACCTTACTAAATTACATTTAATTTATATTAACATATTTACTCATGAAATAATCCAATTTTTATTTTATTTTATTGTATAGTTAATAAGTTAATAAATTTAATTATGAATAATTCAAATATTTTTTTATTATATTTATATTAAGTTAATGAATCATATCAAAAATTATCATTCCTAAATTTTATCAACTTAAAAATAATATAGATAAATGTTTCAACTTTATATCCTTAATGCATACTACAGTTATATCATGTGCATTGCACATTAATATTAATTATTTGATTCATTATTTATGTGATTTTGTATTACATTTTTTAATATTTTTTAATTATAGTAAATATTATTATTATATATACTATTCAAAATTTCATTGTAATATATAATTTTAATTTTAATAAAATTCTATTATAACATATAATTTTATTATTATATGTATGATTTAAAATTATATTATAAGACATAATTTTAATTCTCATAAAATTATATTATTATACATATCACTTATGTTAGACGTTAGGTTTTGATGTGTGTGTCACGTGTGAGTCAATTTAAGTTATTTATAATTTTTATGTATGTTTTTGTGTTGGTGCGGGCGTACCAAATTGCTTCGTTAAGTAGTACGACCATACGGCTGACCGTACCAAGTCAGTACTATTTGATTGAGCATGGTACGGGCGTACTGTTGCTCGCAGGAATTTGGTTTGTCAGTAAACCTACTGTGGTACGTGTCACGGGTCAAATGTGAGACAATGCTTATGGACCCGTGCGGCGCTTGTATCCGAACACTACCTTCAACAAGCTAGCCGATTAATTATACCTGCAAGCACAAAGGAGGTTAGCTCCTTTATACAGGATCGTCATAATTTCAGGACAAGCACATATAGGCACATCATAGACAAGCATCACATGTAGCATAACATTCATCCTACAATCATAACAAGGAACACATAGCATTGGCACATAGAAGAATAGTGGCACATGGATGAATAAGGCTACTTCTGTTATTGATAAACACTAGATCACAAGTAATTGATTTCCATACTCTATGACTAGCTTTTGGGAATAACAACAATGTACGTTCCTTCCAATCCCACTTTACCCATTTTGTTTTATTTTTACATAAAAACCCTATCCGTCACAATTGTTACCTGCTCTCTTAAGTAATTTTTTGATTAGGACATTCTTGAACTTAGTGTTGTAATTACTGACGACATGACGAAGGCAATACCGATGAGGAATTGTACTCCATAAATCAGATTACATAGCATGCTGGATCCTAATATGTTAGTCTGAGATGATGCATATATCATTTCGGCCAGCGCAGACATGATAGCGAAGCATTGATATGAAATACTACCAGTCATCCTTACTCTCTTTTTCAACTAATGCAAATGCAACTGATAGTATATGATTATTCCCATCAACAGCTTCTAGGGTAAGTAAGACACTTTTATACTTACCATATAGAAATTTACCATCCACATATAACACTGGTTTGCAATACTTGAAGCCTTCAATACATGGTCCATATGCTACAAACATTCTTTTAAGTTGTCTCACATTGGGTATAACACAATGATTGATGACATGATCTTCACCTTCAATATCCCAAACGGACCTTTGATTTTTCGCACATGCTGCATGCATGAAATTACATAACTGCATATAGGATTCATCCCAATCCCCTCACAAAGATGCTATTGCCTTCTGTTTACCATACCATGCTTTCTTGTAACTGACCGTAATACCGAACCGTTCTTTCAACATCGCTACTATAACTTTTACCTTAATGTTACCCTGTTGTGCTAACATCTGTTCAATATAGCTCCCAATGATATTACTATCAAAATTACAATGGTCCTGTGAATTGGCTGGAGCACTACATGTATAAGGACCAGTATATCGTGTTATTACCCAATATTTATGCATTTTCTTCTGCGTAGCACGTAAATGCCATGAACATGCATCATTCTCACTACAGATAACAGTGATGAAGTTTCATTTGGTTTCTTAGCTCTTAAAACTTCGCTTAACACGTGTTGAGTATAGTTTCAAAGCTGATTGCACTGCATCTCTATTCTCAAATGTCATGCCTATTTGAAACTCTCTATATTGATCCCATACTAACCCATCAATATCAGAAGGATTCCTATTCACAACCATTTCATTCATATCAACAGGTATCAAATTTCTAGATGCATGACCATCCATCATACTCGGTTCAGTTAGCATGATCAACTCCTCAGAACTTCCTATTTCATCATCATTGTCATCATCATCATCAATATTAAACCACATATCATCATCATCATCAGCAGCAGCAGCAGCAGCATTATAATAATAATAATAATCATCATCATCATCATCATCGAGATCAAACTGATCATTTTGAACATCATGATGACTGTCATTAATCATACTATCACCAATTACATTCTCACCAACACTTCTACTGGAACCCCTAACTTCATAATGACTGCTTATTGCACCTGCTTCTACTTCTGCTTCTTGACCATTGGTAAACTCCATAAATAACTCAATAAACTGTAAGCCCGAAAATCTCATAATGAAATCTGACATTATCCGTACATCTTGTTCTCCCTTTATCTGAAGAGCCCTAAAATGCATTTGTTCCATCATATTAAGTATTGGGTATTGATAAATTATTGATGTAATTATAGCATCAGCAGATAATCCAATCATTGTTTTGATTGTATACAACAATAAAGGCATGCTCAACACATCATCAAGAGTAGCCATTCTTGATTGCCCATTCACATACTCAGCCCCAATTACTGTATCAAGATGTGTACCGCCACAATATATCAAACAAGATGGAACACGTGCCATTTCTGATTTCAATTGACTCTAAACAATGAGAATCAACATTATCAAACAATGTTCTGTATTAGCATATAAGACATACAGAAAACCATGCATGAGGGTAACCTTACAAGTAAGGATAAATTTACGGATCAAACTTAGAAGTAAGGGTTTATAGGTTGTGTTTAGGGTTATAATTTATGGTTTAGGGTTTACGGGATCATTTAGGGTTTTCGATGATTTTATCAAAATTATTATAATTTTATTCATTTCTTCAAATTAATATCAATAGGTTTATTTCAACAGTAGTTTCTCAAATTGATGTTAACAATTTCGTGTTTAGGGTTATAATTGATAGTTTAGGGTTTACAGGATCGTTTTAGGGTTTTTGGTTATTTTATCAAAATTACTAAAATTTTATCCAATATTCCTTAAATTAATATCATTTGGTTTATTTCAACAGTAGTTTCTCAAATTGATGTTAACAATTTCGTGTTTAGGGTTACAATTGATGGTTTAAGGTTTACGGGATTGTTTTAAGATTTTTGGTTATTTTATCAAAATTACTAAAATTTTATCCAATATTCCTTAAATTAATATCAATAGGTTTATTTCAATAGTAGTTTCTCAAATTGATGTTAACAATTTTGTATTTAGGGTTACAATTGATGGTTTAGGGTTTACGGGAACGTTTTAGGGTTTTCGGTTATTTTATCAAAATTACTAAAATTTTATCCAATATTCCTTAAATTAATATCAATAAGTTTATTTCAACAGTAGTTTCTCAAATTGATGTTAACAATTTTGTGTTTAGGGTTACAATTGATGGTTTAGGGTTTATGGGATTGTTTTAGGGTTTTCGGTTATTTTATCAAAATTACTAAAATTTTATCCAATATTCCTTAAATTAATATCATTTGGTTTATTTTAACAGTAGTTTCTCAAATTAATGTTAACAATTTCGTGTTTAGGGTTATAATTGATGGTTTAGGGTTTACGGGATCGTTTTAGGGTTTTCGATTATTTTATCAAAATTACTAAAATTTTATCCAATATTCCTTAAATTAATATCATTTGGTTTATTTTACAGTAGTTTCTCAAATTGATGTTAATAATTTTGTGTTTAGGGTTACAATTGATGGTTTAGGGTTTACGGGATCGTTTTAGGGTTTTCGGTTATTTTATCAAAATTACTAAAATTTTATCCAATATTCCTTAAATTAATATCATTTAGTTTATTTCAACAGTAGTTTCTCAAATTGATGTTAACAATTTCGTGTTTAGGGTTACAATTAATGGTTTAAGGTTTGCGGGATCGTTTTAGGGTTTTCGAGGATTTTATCAAAATTACTGTAATTTTATCCAATATTCCTTACATTAATATCATTTGGTTTATTTCAACAGTAGTTTCTCAAATTGATGTTAACAATGTTGTTTTTAGGATTAAAGTTGCAATACTTATAAGTTTGACTCCATAAATTTAACCTTATCCGTAAGGGAAACCTATATTGGAAGTTTCTACGGTTAACTATATAAGCTTCAGTCCGACAATTCACGACTAAGGTCTTCCGCTACAGTCCGATTATCCACCTTGGACTATACCTTGTGTCTATCCAATCACGGAATAGTGACGGTCAATAGTACTTTGGTAGTGAGTGGTAAAAGCAGGTTCATGTTCCCAAGGCGTCGAATGGAGACCTAGGTACTAACTTACCCACAATTACACGATTATTTTGGGACAAAATGCAAATTCTCATGTATGTAATACAATTAATCGATTAACATGGTAAAACTAATATGAAACTCATATTTCTTTTATTACCCACCAATATTACGACTCTCATATCAAATTTTACCATGTTAATTGATTAATTATTCCTACGTGCTTTTGACTTTCATTCAATTACCATTTATACAATCCAAAAAACCATCATAGAAATAATATAATCACATATTAAATAATAAAAAGAATAGGATCGAAAGGAATTAGGGGTACAAACCAGATTAAATGAATACAATTATGGGGGAAATTCAAATAAAAGACATAACATCAGTAAACTAAATCAAACAATAATTCTTCTAAAAGTTATGCCAAAATTTTCGATTTTTTTTCCACTTTATTTTACCATATTAATTATTACTATATTTAATTAACGACTAAATTTTTATTACATTTTTAATGTCAATATTAAATATGTTATTCATATTTATTACTCACATTATAATATCAATATATATTCCAAAATTATACTTTTTTCCCATATACCAAATTCTGGTAAATTTTAAAATATATTCTCATATTTTAATTCATTTATCTTAAATTTTCTAAAATTTGCTCCTAATAAATAATCTATTTACTTTCATAGATTTATTTATTATTGAGTAAATAAATTACCTATTTAAAATTAAATTAACAAAACTTATTCTCACCCTTTACCTTTTTCTAAATTAATTCTTCTCCCAAAGCTTTGAAATCTTTCCTCGATTAGTCCCTGTAATTTACACAATATAAATTAGTCATCTTTATAAACAATTCAAACAATACTACATTATCATGTTATTAAGCAATTTCCTAACTTTATTTGCATTAAAACAATTTATCATTACATATAACTTTTTTTTTGTTAATCAACTTATATCTAATATAATTACACATATTTTTAATTGAAAATAAACTCATCATTATTTTATATATATTTATGTCCACAATGTTAATAATAATTTATTCATTTCATATTTAATATCATATTCAAAAAAATTATGTAATTTACAAAATAATTTTTATTGTAATAACATTTTCATAATTAATCATTTTACCCACTCAATATTTTAAATTAGATTCATCGCCACTAATTATTTTTTTATTAATTTCTACCAATTATATTCATGTCTACCAATCATTTGTAATTATTTCTTTCAATTCCTTCAATTTTCTAATTTAAATATTACTTCATTTTTATTTTTATTTATATTATATGTATAATATTTCCATTTTATCTACATCATTTTTACTATCATTTTAATATTTACTAAAATTTATCTTTTTACAGCATTTCACTCATTAATAATTTCATTTTCCCCTACATTTTTACTTCAACAAAATATTTTTTACAACATAAAAATATATCTTTTTATTTTCTCAAATTACAACAATTTTAAATTAATTGTCAAACATTTTTTTCCAATATCATATACATCTTTTTCAAACAAATTCAATTCTAAATAATCATCAACATTACTTAATCTTTCCATTTTTCAAATTATTTTTTTTACTACATAAAAATTTTACCACAAATCCTTTTCCTAAATTTTATTTAATATTTATTTAATATTTAAATTAATTAGTCAAATATTTTTTACCAATATCATATACATCTTTTTCAAACAAATTCAATTCTAAATAATCATCAACATTACTTAATCTTTCCATTTTTCAAATTATTTTTTTTACTACATAAAAATGTTACCACAAATCCTTTTCCTAAATTTTATTTAATATTTATTTAATATTTTGTTACACCCGCATTAGAGACCCTAGGAGTTATGCATTTATGTGCGTGTATGTGTAGATGAATGGTAGGATTGCTTTTATCTCCATGTGATGTGGTTGCATGAAGGATAATGATTTTATGCTTGTGCGTCAATGTGTTGTTATGAAATGATATGGATGGATTTATGTGTTTGATTGTGTGTCGTCGCTTTATTGAGGAGTGTGTCTTCTCGGTTGGATGAGGGACGGCTTGTATATGTGTATTGGAATGCATTAGAAGTGTGTTTCAGGTTAGTGGAGGTATTGGTGATGGTTAGGGATGAGTTTAGGCTTGCCAAAAGGCATTGTATGGGTTTTTAAGGAGTGGTACGGGCATACAGATTGGACGTACGGTCGTACGAGACAGGGGAATACAAGGATTTTAGGGCCTGGAGAGCGTACGGGCGTACCAAAGGACGGTACGACCAGACACGAGCTCGCAAGAATGTAGGAAGCTCGCAGGAAATTTAGGTTTGTCAGTCGAATCGAGTACGTACGGGCGTACCAAATGGGGGTACGGGAGTACGGTTGCTCGCAGGAAATTGAGTTTCTCAGAAGTTTAGGGTCGGTACAGGCGTACCAATTCCGTACGGTCGTACGCGACTTTAAATTTGACTTTTAAGGGCTTAAACCAGACATTTTCTGTAAGTTTCCAATCTCTTTTCCTAAGCTAAATACCCCTAAACCCTACCAAATCACCCTCTTAGTGATTCTACACGTCCCGAGCGTTCGAGAACACGTGATAGAAGTTGAACACGAATAGAGACAAGATTACTGGCTTAAGCTAGAAGTAGCTTGCTTTTGAGGTTAGTGCTAGTTTTGTGTGTCTAGCCACTTTTGGCTTGTTTCTATTGCCAGATGACTTAAACTAAGTCTAGGCTCATAGTTTTACATTGTGTTTGATTCATTGAGGTGTGCTATATGAATGGTTATGATTATGATGCTTGGATTGATGCTTTCCTTGCTTGATAATGCGATGATTTGTTCAAGCTTCCATGTTTATGATGAATTAATGCTAATGACATGCTGACATGCATGGTGATGATTGATAAGGATAGAAAGAGTGAAAAGAAAATGAGAAATGAGAGCAGAGCTCAGCTCTGGGCACACTGGATCAATAATGAATGGGATTCCTTCGAGAATCAATAGATAAAGGATCTCCTGAGATGGGAGATGAATGAATAAATGGCCTCCTACGGGAGATGAGTACCGGTACCTATCGGGATCCAGCGTGTGCGAAAGGAATGTGCACAATTACAGGAAAACAAGAGTAAATGAAGGAAAGAACGATG
>CANYBF010851079.1:0-16894 GCA_948192965.1 Dalechampia spathulata
CTGGAAAACCTAAGTTTTATTTCCTAGTTTTCAAAGTTAATTCAATTGGATTAATAGAAACAAACTAGGTGGCGACTCCACACTCTGCTTTTTCTCAAAAGGTAAAACCTGAAAAGCCGGAAACGGAACCAAAGCTCACAACTAGTTCATGAACAAGCTAAGCCTCACATATGAGCATCACTAGCATCACAATTCTAATGAAAAGAACATATTGAACTCTTTGAATAACACAAACATCATATAAGAGAAAGGCACAATAAGATATTGATGAGGTATGAGGATTGAATAAAGTTTGGCTACTTCTCATATTGATTAATAGAATTGATATATAGATTTGATCCTTAAGCTTTATGTGTAGGCATGGGGAATATCCTACACTAAAGACAAGCGTAGCTAATACTAGTCATGGCTTGGACATCATCCAAGGCTAACTAGTCACTCTCCTTAAAGAGCATTAGGAGCATAGTTGGCCCAAGTAGAATCAGACATTAAAGTGTTTCAACTATCACATTCTTAAAATACATAAATAAAATATAAATATGAAATATCTATTCTACCTTTAAGTAAGAAAAACCTCCACCTCTAATAATACTAATCCATCAATTTGGTATTTAATTCAATATCCTTGATCTTCTAGCAGTAAGTAGGTGTCAACCCCCATACATGATCTTATGATTTTGCAAAGATGTTTTTGATAAACAGTCATTCAAATGATAATAAATAAAATTCTCACTATAATTTTTCTTTTTCTACTTCTTCTGAGTGCTTTGAATATTTTGATGGTTCAAAAGGATTTAACTCTTACATAATTGATGAAAAAATGAATATTGATTATCAAATCTCTTCATCTATTAATAAAAAATGATGAACATATCAAACTATAGGTATCTTATTAGTTCATAAGAACAAACAACAAATTAATCACATCATCCTAAACATGTTAAGATTACATTAATGATATGTAAATATAACTTATTGGTCAAATAACTATTCAAAGTTCTTAGAGCTCCTTCTAAAGCTTACTACAAATAATAATACACCTTTGATCATAAAACATTGATTACTTGTTGAACCCTACAAATTGCATGAAAGTAAGATACTCTAACAAGATCATTTTTTATATATCAAAATGGATGATTCTAATGTTAAAAGTCAAAAAGAATAGTTACAAGGGAGAGTAATATAAGCATCGTGCTTCTAGATGGACCGATGGAGTATTGCATCCTAGATGGCAAGAATCTAGTAACCAAAAGCATTATTACCAATAATTGCACCCAAAAATACTAGAAAGGCACATAAACTAATAAATTAAAAATTGACCTGATTATCCTAAACTAAGTTATTCAAATTGTTGAATGAATTGAAAACCTATAATAATTTCTAAAAGAAAGAAAATAAATATTTTTTAAAACATCATTTCATTTTGTCATATAATGGTATATAAATTTTCTAATTATTATAATGCATCTTAAAAAAATTATATTGGGCAAATATCCTTTAAAATAAATAAATTGTCTTCTGGTTCCCTTTCTTATCCTTTCAATAAAAAGATTTTCTCATTGTTAATATTTATTTATGGTAAAAGTTTTGAGAATTAAAAAGAAGATTACAAAACTTTCTTCTTTCTTTTGATCATTTTTTATCATCAATCGTAAAAGGGTCCTTTACTATTTTGTATAAATGAACTTTTATTTTTATGTCTTTTGTATTTTTATAATTGTATTTTATTCTTGTATAAGAATCTTATAAGATCTTCTAAGAAAATAAAAAATGAAAAGATGTTTGCTTTTTTATCATGTCAGAGTTAGAATTAATTCTCATTTTATTCACCTCTATCTCTATGAGGGGAAACAAACATTTATATTCAACTACAAAGTTTGTTTTGTATATTGTTGAGGTTTATTTCTTATCAATTAAAATAATTCTAAATAGAAATAGAAAAAGGATTTTTTTTGTATTATGTCTAGTTCACTCAGACTCAAACTAATGACTTCCACCATGTCAAAGTGACACTGTATCATTGTGTTATATCCTTCCTCATGCTCCTATATCTCCATTAAATTAAATTAGCCAGAGGTGTACATTCATGGGTATATGTTAAAGTTTCAATCAATTGCTATCAATGTCTACATAAAAAGTACCTAATGCATAAAAGGTTTTTCTATGAGCAAATTTTCTTTTAATGAGTCCTAACTATTAACCATCTTAGATTTTCTTATTCCTTCATTTAACTTATATTCTACATGTAGTATTCAGACTAAATGACTATAAAATAATTTTTATTCTTTTATGTATAAATATTATGAAAAAGATAACTTCTAAATATTTAGCATTATAATTATGATGAACAGGTCAATTGTAAAAATAAAATTAAAATAATAATTCTTACCTAAAAAATGATATAATAAGAATAGCCCCCAATATTTAAAGCCTCTTTTTTCAATTGCATGTCATAAGGAATTAGAACCTTGTAATAATCAGCACCAAGAGATGAATTAGAGGTTAAATTAAGTATGTAATCACTAGAATACTTATTAGAGACTCAAATGGGGCATATGCAAGCATGATAACTTATATTCTCTTTTATATCTTCATGAATGTAAGAACTTTTGCTTTTAAAAAAAAAGGTAAGAGGAAAGAAGTAAACATAATGAAAAAATTATAGTTAATGAATCAACCTCCCACTAACCTAAGTGAGTGTTCAAATATTTACATACACTTAATATTTATTTATATTTTTAAAAAATGAGTTAGTTGAACTTGCAAACTTGCTCATTGAAATTTTAAAAAAATAAATAATTGAATTGGATTTATTAGATGATATCAACTCATCCTATTTTAAGGACTCATAGAGATCCCTCGAGTGGTGTTGTAATTTATTCTACATACAATAATATGTTGAACTATAACAAGCTTTTTGTCAAAAGAAGATATATTTCTAATCCTTTCATAAATAATGATTAATTTAACCCCAAATTTTTTAGTTCAAATCTAATTATTAAGATAACTGAAAATGATATTTCCTTGTTTTATGATCCCCTACTTTTATCTTAAATAGTTAGGTTTAGACATGTGATAAATAAGAATATTTTTTAATAACTTTTTTAATGTCTAATTAGATAAGATAATCATTCAAATGAAGAATGTAAGCTCATTTCTTTTTTATTTCCCTATGATTAGGGCCTCTATAAAAGGCAAATAAAGGTGATAATTTTTTCATTTATTTTTATTTTATGTTACCTTGGCAACGTGAATGAGTATTAAGGCAAATGACATTCTCCTTGATCAAAATAGATAAGTAAATTCCTTCAATTAGAACCGTACTTGAGATTTCCTACCTCATTTAACTTTGCAATTAATTCTTTTGGTGTCTCATTTTTTCTCTAGTTAACAAAAAAGATTAATTACGTTACATAAGTTTCAAACTTGAATTTTGATTCAATAATGAGTATGTCTCAAAATTAATTTTTCATAATGAATAATTGGTGTTTTTCATATAAATTCCATTTGTTTAATTTTTTATTTTCAACCATAGTGAAATAGAACATGAAACCCTAAGATCTTATGTAATGGGAGGAGCTCAAACTTCCCCAAAAGATAATTTTAATATGGTCAATTTCCCCTCTTTTGCGATCAATTTTACTATAGCACCTACAACTCTAGCTATAGTCATTAATTGGCATAAAGGTTACATCTCAATAAAGCTTAATAGCATACTACTTCTACATCATATGAGGTGAAAATCTCACGTACAATTTTATAAAGTGGTAATATCTATGATTTATCTATCAACTTTTCCACTATCACTCTAAAAAAACTAAACTTATAAAAAAATTATTATAATTTATAATCTGATTCATCAATTTTTATTTTAGTAAAAATTGGAGATATAGAAATATGAAACTCTTTTTTCTATATGGAAATTATCATTACTTATAGACTCAAACTTGAGTGATCCATCCATGATTAAGATGAAGATTGGGCAAAATTAAGTGAAGGTCTAAACCAACTAATATTGAAGTATTCACCTATTATCAAGTGACTATGCATTTCAACCTAATCTTAGGCCCTCGCTTACCTTTCATAGATGAACCTTGCAAAAGAACCTTAAGATTTACAAACTAAGTAACTCCATTTCCAACAATCCAAAGATTAAACTCTTTATAACATTTTAAACCATTCATGAATATTATAATAATATAATTACAACATTTACGACTCCCACATAAATAAGGAGATGTGCAACATCTAGAAAATGTAGGGTTTCAATTATAAGCTAGAAATGATTTATGTATATATTTTATAGAAACATGAAATCAAAGTAGGATACTCTAACACTAAGTTATATCCTTCCCCTTGCCCTCATCGAAAAAGAGAATTGACTAATCTTAAGGCAAAAGGTCAAGAAACTTAATGCCACTATTTAGATATAAACATAATGAGAAAAATTAGATTCAATTATCAACTATTTTCTTTATCAAAAATTAGATTGACTATAAATTCAAGTTATAACACATGGTTTCATAAAAGTGTAAGATCTAATGACTTATCATCATCCTCACTTTCCTTTGACTAATCATCAATAATCTGCTCAAGGTTTCAAACTCAATAATGATAACTTAATATGAGGGTTGTGATTATATATAGATATATATTTTATAATATCTATACATATAAGACTCTTTTTATATGTATTTGTTTAATTCATTTAATTCTTACTCAAGTTAATTGAGATATATGATTTCGTGAGTCTTATATGTGTCACATCTTTCAGCTTATAACATGCTCCCGTAGAATGATTACAAATTTTTCAACCAAGAAAAATTTATAACCATCCTACAAAGGATTCCATACATTCGTAATCTAAGTACGGAAAAATTTTATATATATATATAACAATCAAACAAATTACTAAATTCAAATCATTTAAACATTCCTAGGTTTAACATATTATCATCTCCTTATTTTTAAATATTAACATTTACACGTTAATATTTCACATGATTAAAGTTCACAAGCAATTACCAACATTATAATATGTTCAATTATTTTAAATACTGCCAACCATATTTTAATTACTTCCATATTATTTATTTATTAGTTACACTATTGTTGCAGAATTGAAGTCTGATGAAAACCACACCAATTACTAATAACTTTATTATTTGTTTAGCTGCTGACATTGCTAACAATTCTACTCTCCGTCTTTGCTTGTTCCTATGTTCATCAAATGATAAATGTTGAATATAAAACTCAATGGTGCTAGTATGGCATAAATATCAAATATCATAAAAATCATATATCAATATGTCCCATTAACTTCCACATATAATCCTATGATTTAATAATGGTAAATAATCATCATATAAATAAATTCCCAAAACATTATGAAATATTTCAAACATAATATCATGATGTCATTAATGATATACCATTGTCATTAATAATCATTTTCAATACTATTCATGATTTTTATTCCATCTACTGATATTATCTCATGCATATTTACTATGTCATCATAGTCATGTTCAAATCAAACTCATCTTAGTACGTTATATAATCATTATCTTAATCAATCATTTAATTATTATTTAATTGTTAATATCATCAAGCATTGCACATCATTATTTAATATCAGCATCATCATTATAACATAATATATTAACATCATGTTTATATCATTATCGTCAATTTGAATATTATCATTAACATATCATTTAACAGCAAACATGAATATCATGGTATGTATATTTACTGTCAGTAATAGCAAGATGTGCTCATAATTGTATAACTTAATACCATTTATTGTGTCATCATCATTTATTTATGGACAATGTATTTTTATGAGAATGCATCTATGTTTATGCATTCTCCCTCATATCTGTACTTTAAACATTTGACCATTTCATTTATATGTGCATGTACTGGGTCTTTTATATCATAACTTGCTTATGTCCAACAAACCAGAACCCATTTTGCATTCATCATCTTTCTCTTTTATTTTGTTGCTTTCCATATCATTTTATTTTTTATTTAATTCCTGTAGGAAATATATCATATTCCCAGTATATCTTATTTAACATTTTTCTTATATATATTGATTTTCCTCCTTCCTTATTTCTCCATGTCATGCTGTGTCATGTTCATGCTTAATGCATTATGTATATAACATGATTAATGAATAATTAATAACATATCATAATTAATTGTGTAATGCTATTGCATTACCATACCATCGCCCTTTTGACCATTAAATGATCTAGAGCTTTCAATTAAACTAGCACAAACCTGGGATGTCCTTTCCTTTGTTTAATTCCTTTATTGATATGTGAAGATTATCCACAGAATTACCTAATCATAATGTAATGTTTGTCTTAAATTAATAATTAATATTCCATATAAATCATTTATTACTCCACGTTTGTAAATCATATACCACTGTATTAACCAATCACTTATCAGTGATAATCATTCATCTCATCATAATATTATTTATGAAATCATATAAATATTTATAGTGGTATCTACTGTTCCATATATTCAAATTATTATCAGCATATTTCAAAGCCAAATATGATATATGTAACATCAATTTATTATAATAATTCTACCACTGAAACTGTAATTAATAAATCTTCCATTATTATATCTTAAAACCTCTTTATTAACATCATAATTGTTATATTATCTTTAATCTTACACCTATTTTATAAACTGCTTCTTATTACTTAACTATAACTGCATTTAAAATAAAACAGCTTATAACATCTTAGTATATTTAAACAATAAACTATTTAAATTCCCTGATAAAACCTTATCACATAACATTCCTGTTATTCAATCCAGACAATAACATTTTATATGATTATAATTTTCATTCCTGATTCGATCATATCATTAATTCAATTAAACAGTTATGTAATAATATTTATCATTATATAATTATCATAGTAATATCTTATCTTAAAAAAAATTGAAAATCCCCTTTGTGGAAGGCAACACGTGTACGATTTATAGTAGTTCGACCAAACTCTTGCCTACGTCCACTTCTCCTAAGTCTCGACTTAGGGTTATACTAAATCTCAATCAATTACACAATATGGATTCCTCAATTGAATCCTAAACCCTGGTGTTTTCAAGGCTCACACTTAAACCTTTACAAGAATTAACCTTATAATCTCTTAAATACAAATTAATGCCCAAGCATTAATCACACACCAACCCACTAAAAGCAAACCCTAGCTTTTACAATGGGAATACAATGGAGAGAAGGAATTTGATATCTTAATACACAAAATACAAGTTAACTTACTTGCAATAGATAATACAAGCTCAATGGAATATAAGCTCTGCAGAAAATAGCTATTAGAATCAAAGAATATGAAAATTCTGCCTCAAAATAGCCATTAGAAAGTATTTAAAACCTTTCTTAAACATCGCATATGATCGTACCAGTCATGTACGCCCGTACAAATTTAAATTCTACCATTGGAAAATGAGAGGGAAATATGGTATGGTCGTACCATCACTTGGTACGTCCATACCAAACCAATTTTCCTGACAAGCAATTTTCCTACGAGCTCACGTACGGTCGTACCACCCAATGGTATGCCTGTACCAAAATAGGTTTACTGATAAACCATTTTCCTATGAGCAACGGTACGCCCGTACCACCCAACTAAGCCATCTAGTATGCCTATACCAAAACCGGTACACCCGTACCAGTATAAAAACACTATTAAAACTTGCAAATAACTTCAATTGACTCACATGTGACTCATACATCAAAAACTAGGGTCTAACAATCTCTCCCTTTTTTATGTTGGCAATCAATTTAAGTTCAATTTGTAAAAACTCATTTAAATGAAATTTTAATTTAAAAATTTTGGAAATCCCCCCCTTTATTTTAGAATACATGCCATATAACCATATGTTATCAAACAATCATAAAGAAAGGAGAAAAAGATAAGCATAATCAACAAAATCAATGAAAATCACAACATAACATAATCAACAAAATCAAATATACTGAACAAACATCATATATAATATCCAAAAGATGTTCAATACAATAATAATATCAAGATATCAAAAATAAACATAAAAACAAAAATCTAAGAAGAGTATACTGCTACGAGACATGACCAAGCTGCTGGTCGATATGGTCAAAAAGATGCTCAAATGTATCTAAGCGGCCGAGTCGAGCAATAATGGTGGCAAGCTGCTGAGAAATAGGATTTGAAGAAGCAACAGCACCACCAGGATCAGTTGTAGTGGCAGTTGGATCTATAGAATTAGGAACAGCAGCTGAAGAAGAGGATCCACTTGCAAAGTGTCGCTGACGTTTGCGACTGAGAGCCGCCTAACGTGAGGCATCAGCAGAGGGATCAGGCTTGTCACACCACTCTACAGAAGAATCATTTGGCAGTGGAATCTACAGCTCATCGATCATATAGAGTGATAGTATCATTGGGAAGCTCCAATGATCGAAGGTGATCGAGCCGCCTACTAATATACTCAGAGTGGATGATAAAAGCAACATCATCAGTAGTTCGTTCAAGGAGCATAGAGTGCTCAATGAATAAGAGATCTAGATTAAGGTCGCGGGTTCCTTGAGAAGGTCAGATAGGGGGAAAAGCCTGCAGCTGATGGCAGAGATGATGAATAATCAGACCAAATAAAATAGCCTTGCCAGGCTGCTTTTGGACGCCGACCTCATGAAAAGAGGTCTCAAGCTAATGTCCAGACTGGATCAAAGTACCCGTGACCATGCAGTACAAGAAAATAAGGTCAAGGCCTGTGATAGTGTCATTAGAATCTAATATCCTGAAGATAAGATAGGAGATCAGTCTATGATAGTAGAAGAGAGCTGGGGATTTAAGGCAGGAAGCCTTCTATCGAGAAGGCCAGAAAGTGGTGTTGAGGGCGATATCCCTCCAGAAAGAGTTACAGTCAAAAATCATGGATTTGGCATTAGTAATGCCATCGGTAGGAAAACTGAATAAAGCATCAAACTCTAAAGCAAAAAGAGAGTGATGCCTCTAGAAGAGTTTAAAGGTGCAAGAAAAAAAGGTAGATAGAGAAAATGTCTGTAGGAACTCTAAAGCTACAGACTGGTTGAAATGGTTAGGGAGAAATGCGAAATTTGACCAATATACATTGGACAAATAACCCAGAACCTCGTCCTCTAAACTGGTCTGGCAGAGAGTAGGACGACATGCAAATCGAGAGTGAGAGAAAACTTTCTCACTCAAAATAGAAGTCCTAACGGCAGAAGCAGTAGAGGAAGAGCCACGAGGGCCAGAGCTGACAGGAACGATACGTTTAACTCTTTATGAGGAAGAGCCACCGCAATCAGCAAGATCAGACATAGGTAAAAATAATAAGACAAATAAGTAAAAAGGTTAAAAATAGAATTTTATAAAAAAAATTCAACAAAATAACGACGAATTTTGAAAAACCAAAAAAATGGAACCTGCACAGAAATCAACACAATTTGATACGCAAGTCCTAAACACAATCCTAAGCACTAAACTCTAAAGAACCTAGAGCTAAAACAGCCTAAAATGAGCAAAAAATCAAAATGTTAAAAAACAGAATCAAAAGATAATAAAACAGTAAAAATTGAAATGAAATTAGTGAAATAAAGAGATTCAAACCAGAATGAGGGGAATGGAGTGCAAGAAAATGGAATTGGAATGAATATGAACAAGTTAGAAGGATTTTAGTGGAAATTTCAGAGGAAATTTGAGAGAAAACTAAGTGAAAATGAATTGAAAACTGAAAAATGAAGCTTTCAAAATTGTTTTTCAGGTCGCGTATGGGCGTACGGTCGTACAAGCCAGAAATGCCTTGAAAATTCATATCACGTATGGGCATATGGGTGATACGTACGACCGTATGAGTTACAAATGTTTGAAATTCAAGATTGCGTACAGGCGTACCAAACAAGTGTACGACCGTACAAGGATTTTGGAAGAAAATCTTTAAAACAACACGTACGGGCGTACCACATTTGGCACGATCGTACCACATCATGTATGGTCATACTGAAATGAGTACAGGCCATACCATATCACATACGATTGTACTGAAATGAGTACAGGCCATACCAGAAGGTGCTAGAAATGAAGGAATTGATCATATAGGATCCGTATGGGCATACCAAATGCTGTACAGCCGTATAAGACTTAAAACTAAAAAATTTTAAAGAGTTTTATGAATTTTATTGAGGTTTCCTAAGTCCACCAATTACTCCTATTTCAAAAATGACCTATCTATCATTCCTAATTCATGTTTGATGAAATTTAATCCTTCTTCACTCAGGGGTTTTGTAAAAATATCGGCCAATTAGTGAGTTGTATCAATAAATTCTAAAACAACCTTCCCTTTTTACACATTATCATGCAGAAAATGATGTCTAATATCAATATGCTTAGTCCTAGAATACTGAATGGGATTCCTAGACAGATTTATGGCACTAGTGTTATCACATTTAATAGAAGTGCAAGAAACACATTCCATAATGCATAGTTCCAATCAAGTATTTAAAAATTCTTTTCACAGCACTCAAATGAGATTCCCTAGGAGAGGATTGAAATCTAGCGCACATACACACAGCAAACATAATATCTGGCCTAGAAGAAGTTAGGTAAAGTAAACTACCTATCATACCTCTATACTTCTTTTAATCTACTAGCTTACCACTTTCATCTAACGACAGTTTTGTAGTCATGATCATTAGTGTTTTGGTAACTTTAGCGTCTTCCAATTCAAACTTCTTGAGCATCTCTTGAGTATACTTGAATTGGTTGATGAAGATTCCATCTTCACATTGTTTCACTTGAAGTCCTAGGAAATACTTCAACTCTCCCGTCATGCTCATTTCAAATTCTCCCTACATACACATAGAGAACTCCTTGCATAACTTTTCATTAGTAGCAACAACTATGATATTATCAACATAAATTTGAACAAGAAGAGTATCATGTTTGTAATGCTTAATGAAAAGTGTTGTGTCTGCTTTACCTTTATCAAAACCATGATCAATTAAAAAGCTACCCAACCTATCATACCAAGCTCTAGGGGCTTGTTTAAGACCATACAAACCTTTGGTAAGTTTAAAAACATGGTTTGGAAATTCAAAATCTTCAAAACCAGGGGGTTGTGCAACATAAACTTCTTCATTTATAAAACCATTTAGAAAAGCACTTTTGACATCCATTTAAAATAATTTGAAGTTCATGTGAGATGCATATGCCAACAACATTCTAATAGCTTCTAATCTAGCTACAGGAGCAAAAGGTTCATCAAAATCTATACCTTCCTCTTGACAATACCCTTGAGCTACAAGTCTAGCCTTATTTCTAGTTATAACACCATCTTCATCAAGCTTATTCCTAAATACCCATCTAGTACCTATAATAGACACATCTTTGGGCTTGGGCATTAAAGTCCATACTTTATTCCTATTAAATTGATTCAACTCATCTTACATAGCTAACACCCAACTATCATCATTTAAGGCATCTTTAACATTCTTAGGTTCTATTTGGAAAATAAATGCAAGGTTATTGTGAATGTCTTTAAACTTAGAATGAGTTGTTACCCCTTTTGACGTATCACCTATGATTTGCTCCTTGGAGTGTCCTTTTGGAAATTGCAACTCCTTTGGAAGATCATGCTCGATATGTGTAGCAGCTAGGTGAGGAGGAAGATCATCCACTTCTTCCTTTTCAGCATCTTTAGGAATAACTTCTTGTTGATGTTCTTTCTCATTTCCTTGTTCCATTAGAATTCCTACATCATTATCAACATTATTATTTCTTGGACCAATGGGAGTTAGTTTCATCAAAAACAATATGCATTGATTCCTCAATAACCAAAGAACATTTATTAAATACCCTATATGATTTACTAGAAGTTACATAACCTAAGAAAATGCCTTCATCCGTTTTGGAATCAAATTTTCCAAGATTATCCTTGGTATTCAAAATATAGCACTTGCAACCAAATACTCTAAAGTATGAAAGTCTTGGTTTTCTACCATTCCATAGCTCATAAGGATTTTTATTTTAAATTGGTCTCAAATGAACTCAATTGGTGACATAACAAGCAGTATTGACTGCTTCGGTCCAAAAGTACGAAGGCAATTGCTACTCATTAAGCATAGTACGTGCCATATCACAAAGAGTCTGATTTTTCCTTTCAACTACCCTATTTTGTTGAGGAGTTCTAGGAGATGAAAAGTTATGATGAATACCAAGTGATTCACAAAAAGATTTAAAACTTTCATTTTGAAATTCTTTTCCATGATCACTTCTAATAGAGGAAATACAGTAACCCTTTTCATTTTGCATTCGTTTAGTAACAATTTGAAAAGCATCAAATGCATCATCTTTATGAGCTAAGAATGAAACCCAAGTAAACCTAGAGTAATCATCAATAATAATAAGTGCATACTGCATACCACCTAAGCTAGCTACCCTAGTTGGACCAAATAAGTCCATATGCAACAATTGAAGAGGTTTAGTAGAAGTTACCTTGTTTTTAGCCTTAAATGAAGATTTTACCTATTTTCCCATTTGGAATGCTTCACATACCTTATCCTTAGAAAATTTGATCTTTGGAAGTCCTACCATATGCTCGTTCTTCCTGAGATCTCCAATGCTTTCGAAGCCTGCATGTCCAAGCCTTCTATGCTAAAGCCATGAGTCTTCACATATGGAAACAAGACATTTCACATTCTTGTTAGGAATAGAGTATAAATCAATCATGTAAATGTTTTCTATTCTTTCTCCTTGAAAGACTAGCTTATTATCACTAATACTATGCACATAACAACCTTTAGGATCAAAAATGGCCTTAAAACCATTATCACACAATTGACTAATGCTAAGTAAGTTGTGTTTCAAACCTTTTACCAATAAAACTTTATTAATAGAGAAGTTGGAATCCTTACCAACCTTATCAATTCCAACAACTTTACCTTTAGCATTATCTCCAAAGGTGACATCACCTCCTGAATATTCCTCAGGATGGGAGAAAAGACTTGCATTCCAAGTCATAAGCCTTGAGCATCCATTATCGAGATACCACTTATGCTCATTAATCTTGATTCTCAAGCATACCTGTCAAAATAAATATATTTACTTCCTTTTTGGTATCCAAATGTACTTGGGTCCTTGGGGCTTAGAAGCATCTACATTATCGTTCCAATGCATCTTTCTAATAAAGCATCTATTGGTTGCATGCCCCTTTTTATTGCAATAATGACATATAACATTTCTAAACCTAGAATGATTGTGCACATATTTCTTTTTAGATGCATATGAATGATTATGATTGTGTGAACAAGAACATGAACAATAATGCACCTTATTGACATGCCTATGTGCTCTATGAGTCTTAGGGTGAACATGTTTCTTTTTCAAATTATTTAGATTTTGTTATGAGGTGGAGGCTTTGACAAAAATTGTACCCTTAGAAGTGTAGGAGGAGTCTTGATTAAATCCAAGACCCTCTTTATTACCACTAAGTTTTTGGTGTTTTAAAATGGTATCTATCTTGACCTCACCTTGTTCAAACCTAGATAAATTGTCTTTCAATAAATCATTTTCCTTTGAAACCTTATCATTTTCATCTTTCAAAATCTTGTTTTCTTTTTTAAGACTCTCAAGTTTTGTTTTACAAGAATCAAATTCATTTTGTAAAACATTTTTATCCTCAATTATGTGTGCATGCTTATTCTTAAGTGATTTGTGCTTCTTAACCAAAAGTTCATATTTTTCCAATAATGCTTCTAATGCACTACAATCATCATCATCATTAAGCTCATCATTACTATAATAAGATTGAGATGATGTAGTTACCTTATCCTTTTCCTCATCATCTAGGAATGCCATGAAGTAAAGATTGGTTGCTCCTTTATCATCGGACATGTCCTCATTTGATTCACTATCATCATCCCAAGTAGCCTTCAATGCCTTCTTTTTGAAAGGCTTGGATGGTTTGTTGAGGGAAGGACATTCATTCCTCATGTGTCCCAATTTGTTGCACTCATAGCAAATGGTTTGATTCCTCCGTTGATGATCCCTTCAGTTGAAGTCCCTTCTTTGCTCAAATGGCTTTTTGCCATCCTTTTCAATCTTCTTCTTCATTATAAGAAAGTTCTTAACATGTCTGGAAAGGAGAGCTACTTCATTTTCAAGGTCCCCTTCGCTTGTGGAAGAGGTATCTCCTTCTTTTGAAGCCTTGAGTGCGATTCCTCTTTGCTTATCTTCTTCTACCCGTTGCTTAAAGGTAATCTCGTGTATAAGAAGCTTCCCAAGAAGTACATCAGTTGATAATACCGATATGTCATTTGCTTCTTTGATGGATGTTACTTTAGCCTCACAATCTTTCTTAGGCAACACCCGCAAGATTTTGTTGTTGATATCTTTTTTTTGATACATCTTGCCAAGCTTCATTAGGTCATTTATGATAACTATGAGTTGATTATACATTTTAGAAATTGACTCATCTACCTTCATTTTGAACAACTCATATTGATATGTCAGCAATTGAATCTTCTTGTTTCAAACTTGATTGGTTCCTTCATGGTGAGTTTCCAAAGCAGTTCACACTTGCTTTACCGTGACACAATGTGATACTCGACCAAATTCTTCATAACTTATGGCACAATATAGTATGTTCATTGCCTTTTTGTTCTAGAAGTTTGCATTTAATTCCTCTGTTGTCCAATCGTCCCTATCCTTAAGAGAGACAATTCCATCAGTTGTGATTGTTGGAGGTAAGTACTCTTTCATCATCAAGTTGTATAGCTCAATTCAACTGCTGTCCAAGAAAACTTCCATTCGGTGCTTCCAGTATGGATAATTCGTTCCATCGAAGTATAGGGGTCTTGTAAATGATTGACTCTCACTTATTGCCATAGGAACTTTAGCTCAAGAATGTTACTTCTTCTCAGCAATGAGCACCAAATGCTCTGATACCAAATGAAAATCCTCTTTATGGAAGGTAACACGTGTGCGGTTTATAGTGGTTCGGCCAAACTCTTACCTACGTCCACTTCTCCTAAGTCTCGACTTAGGTTTCCACTAAATCTCAATCAATTACATAACACGGATTCCTCAAATGAATCCTAAACCCCAGTGTTTTCAAGGCTCACACTCAAACCTTTACAAGAATCAACCTTACAATCTCTCAAAGATAAATTAATGCCTAAGCATTAATCACACACCAACCCACTAAAAGCAAACCCTAGCTTTTACAATGGGAATAAAATGAAAGAGAGATTTCAATAGCAAATTACACAAAATACAAGTTAACTTACTTGAAATAGACAATACAAGTTCAATGGAATAGAAGCTCTGTAGAAAATAGTTAGAATCGAAGGATATCAAAGTTATTCTTTAAAATAGCCATTAAAAAGAATTTTAAAATCTTTCTTAAACATCGCATACGGCCGTACCAGTCATGTACGCCCGTACGGATTTAAATTTTACCATTGGAAAATGAGAGGGAAATGTGTTACGATCATACCATCACTTGGTACGCCTGTACCAAACCAATTTTCTTAACAAGCAATTTTCTTGCGAGCTCATGTATGACCGTATTACCCAATGGTACACTCGTACCAAAATAGGTTTACTGACAAACCATTTTCCTGCGAGCTCATGTACGACCGTACCACTCAATGGTACACCCATACCAAGCCCAATAAAATAGTTCTAACTAGGTACGGTCAGCCGTATGGCCGTACCACTCAACTAAGTCATCTGGTACGCCCGTACCAAAATTGGTACGCTCATACCAACACAAAAACTCTATTAAAAACTTGCAAATAACTTAAATTGTCTCACATGTGACTCATACATCAAAACCTAGGGTCTAACAATATTCAACCAAGCTAAGCACATTAATGTAATTCCAATTTCTTTATTTTTATTCAAAAAAATAATATGTTTTATATTCATTTTTCCCCAATATGTAAAATTCACATGATTTTGGTTAGTAGTTATTGGAAAGGTGTTTGCATCAATTGTCCCATGGCGGAAGCATGGGCCAAGTCACAATCGAATGTCATGGGCGCTTGTGTGTGTTGAATGCACTATAAGGCTAAGGTATGCACCTTTCCTAACACTTGAGGTCCTACAAATGGTATCAAAGCCAAGGCCATGGGTTTGATTCCCAATGGGAGCAATTACTGAGGGGAAGATTGTTGGCAAGGTGTTTGCATCAATTGTCCCGTGGCGAAAGCATTGGCCAAGTCACAGACGAATGCCGTAGGCGCTTGTGTGTGCTGAGTGCACTATAAGACTAAGGTATTGTGAGCCACCGTATCCGTTTCCGTGCTTTTAACATGTTTTAACTTTTGAAAAAGCAAGCGTGGATTGTGGAGTCGCCACCTAGTTTGTGTCTATTAATCCATTTGAATTAACTTTGAAAACTAGGAAATAAAAACTTAGGTTTTTCAGAGTTGAAAACGACCTTTGTTTCTTTAGAGTATGGGTTCGGGATTTTCAAATCTATTTGTATTCCATCTTAATAGGCTCAATTGGTTAATTAAAAAAAGCTCCTAAGCACGCATTTAGGGTTCAAGTTCATTTAGCATACTTTTCATGGTATAGGGCAAACAAGGAAACAAACACATGTTATGGAAAGCATAAACAAAGCATAAAGAAAGCATAAAAGGAAAGCATAAAAGCAGAAAAGAAAATTGTGGGCAAATACAACCCACCCAAAATAATGAAATTAAAGCAAATAAACCCTAAAATGGTGAGCCCGAGGCCCAGTTGCACTCTTCAAGATCCGATTGGGCTCGTTTGCAATTGGGCCTCGGACCCAACTAAATGTCCAATCCAAACTAATCCTCTTCCAACTAGGGTTTCCT
>CANYBF010851104.1:0-20008 GCA_948192965.1 Dalechampia spathulata
GGATGTAACCATACTGTCAACCTTCCTCCATTTTTTGAGCAAAGGAGAATCATCAGGTGGTTGTGCACACACTCCGGTGACAAAACCAAACTTATCCTTGGCGCGTAATGCTAGGGTCATCGCCCTAGTCCAAGATAAGTAATTCCGCCCAATCAGAGGAGCAGAAACTATGACCATACCAGGATGATCGGCATTTTGCAGATGCAAGGCGTCTGTAACATCAACCTCCTCCGCCATAGCAAAAGAACTCAAAAAAAAAGACGTGTAATGAATGGATCAGAAATGCTCTGATACCATGTAGAAAATTTAAGTATTTTGTTTCTGTAATTTCTTGTATCTGTACACAATACAGTAGCCCTACATTTATACAGCTACAAAGAATGTTCTAGACTACAACAGACTGTACACCTAGGCAAAAATATAGCTATACAAGTTCCACGCGTCCTGTGTTGGCTAAATATTCAATACTACACCGTTTTGCATTTGGTAACCCTAAGGACCTGAAAGGTCCCTCCTAACATAGAATAATATGCAGCTGCTTCCTCTTCCTCCTTTGTTCACTTATCAAACCGACAGCTACTCCTCCTTTCATCTACCAAACTCTTCACAATAGCAGCCCATTACCTATGCCTTTGCATTTTCCCAGCAAATGACTTATTCTTGAATTGTCTGCTTTCCATCATGGATATGCAGCTTGAAGAAATATGACCGTAATCCTTTGTAGCATGCTAGAGATCCATTTTCTTTAATTAATGTTACCAAGACAAACAAGAAATAACGTTTCAGTCAGAAAATACATATAAATAAATTGAGAAAATACAGATGATAGAGAGCTGCTAAAATGGGATAACACACCGAGTTACAACTACATGTCAATTGCATTTCCTTCCACCTTGCTACACTAAAGACCCATAAGCAAACAAAGATAAGTTTGTTCATCTTACTTCTGAGTTGAACAGCAGAATCTATTACTGAAAAGAATCTATTGCTCAAAGAAAAAATGGTACTAGCTCACAGATTCGCCAATTATTTTAACACTATCATATTTTGGACTTTCATGCTGAGGGTTACATCAAGCTACAATTTAGAACTCTAAGAGTAAATGCTTGATTGTAACTTCTGAAGGTAACAGAAAGAAATTGAAATATCCAAAAGAATGTTCTTCAAACTAAATCATAAATAAACATAATTCTTTTAAAAGTTTCATTTTTAATACAAGTTAATGAATCAAAAACACTAACCTTTATTCTCTATGTCTTTGGTTTCAATATCAGCAATAAAAGTACCTTTAAAAGTCTTTCTAATGGGCAGAAGACTCTTTGGACAATCACGTTTCCCCCAACAGTTTTCTTTCTTGGTTCAACCATGTGGCAGTAGAGAATTCCATAATTGTTCAAGATTCAGCTATCTACAATCCAAAACTTGAGGACTTGAATCTCCTGATTTCATATAATCTGCAAATGGAGATAATCGAATGCCAACTTTATCATTTACAATTTGAAACCATTTACAATCTGAAATCATTCCTTGCAGCGATTCTAAAATCATTTACAATTTAACCCCTTTTGCTTAACATTCAACATCTTCAATTTAAATCCAATTGCCTGCACATATACTCGACATTACACATTAAACTCACATTTAACACTGTTTTTTTAAGTTCACATGTCGTTCTATATAAGTAACTAATATAGCTAAAGAATTATCCACAAATAAATCCCTTACGCATAAAGCAATTAATTCCCGTGAACACTTCCTTTTAATTCATCAACTTATACTTGCTCAAATCAAACTTTCACATACAGTATAAATGCATTTAATTCACTATAAATCAAGTGGAGTGAAGCTTAGCCCATCCGCAATTCACCTTTCTTCCAATCAGCCGAACAGTTTGTTAAGATACCTAAGATTCTATCTCCGTTAAGCTCTATCCCATCTGTTTTCTCAAAGGAAATTCTAAAGTATCTCATTGCCCCGGGCTGGTAGCTCTTAATTACACTAAGAAATTCATTAAATAATTAATCCCATCGAGTGATTTCTTTAAGGGAGATCATTACCTTCAACGGCAAAACTTTGTCATTTAGTGCTTTAAGCCCGTGCCTACTGTAAATACATGCCGATTGAAATTTTTTGTCCTCGTTTTATCGCATAAGTCAACCCAAGGGTCCTTGAATAGTGAAAGAACAGATGTACAGTGACACATGGAGAATAGTGACAGAGTCATGCAGTTTCTAATGGAATTGCACAAAGGATACGACCATGCAAAGAATCAGATTATGATCATTGAATCACTTCCTAACATCAACAACGCGTATGCAATGGTAGGCAAGTTTAAAATGTAGCTATTGCAACATTATAAGGCACACCAAAGACACATGTTGCACTATACATGGTTATCTAGATTGGTTCACTAACCCTAAAGAAAAAGTGAACGCTACTATGGAAGAACCATTGGAAATGCAAAAGGAGACGTGGACTTTGGAGATTGCAAGCATAGTATAATAGGAAATGCAAAAGTACATGCAAGGAGGAGACGCACAAGAGGTGGCAAGATGTGCATCAATCACCGATAATGCACGTAAATCTAAACCATCCAATCATTTAATTAAAGTAAATTCTAAGTTGGATATGAATTGGATAGTAAACACAGAAGTAACATCACACATGACAAATGATGCAAGTAAATTCATAAACCTCAAACCCCCAAATGCAATAAATTCCAAAGTTTTCTTCCCTGATGGCAAGTCCCAAAATGTCATAAATACAGGTTGCATTCCTTTACTCTTTAAAATGACCCTACAAGAGACCTTATATGTACCCAGCTTTCATCATAACCTCTTATCCATTAGCAAATTAACATAACATAATAATATAGTAGTGATTTTTCATTTAGATAAATGTGTTTTGTAGGACCTTACCACCCATGAAACAATAGCTATAGCAAAATAACAATGATGTCTTTGCATTCCATCAGGAGACTTAGTAGGAGAACAATAATGTAATAATGTGAATGATAATCATGATGACTTTATAGTATGGCATAATAGACTTGGGCATGTATCGAAGGAGAAGTTGTTACATGTAGATGGGTTTTCATTTGCTAAGAACTCATTTCCTGTTATTTGTGATGTATGTCATTTCACTGAATAAGAAAGAAAACCCTTTGGAAAAAGTATTATTTTTAGTAAAACAACATTTGAAATTCTACATTTAGACGTGTGGGGACCTTATGAAACATAATCATTTTCTGGAGCAAGATATTTCCTAACTATTGTAGACAATTTCTCTAGATCAACTTGGACATTTATGTTAAGAGATAAGTAGAGAGTACATCAGGTTTTAAAATAATTCATAATGGAAAGTGAGAATAAGTTTAATACACATGTTAAAATCATAAAAAGTTACAAGTAAAGTTTAAAAATGAAATGTGTGGTTCATACCTACAGGAGAAAGGTATACAAAGTCAGTTCAGTTGTGCATACACACCACAACATAACGGAGTGGTAGAGAGGAAACATAAATGCTTACTTCAGACAGTTAGGGGCTTGATGTTTTAGTTAAAGTTATCGATAGTTTTTTGGAGTGAGGCTATTTTATACACCACTCAACTAGTAAATGTGTTACCATTGGTAGCATTGAATTGGGAAACATCCTTTGAGAGACTGCATAAAAGAAAACCATTTTATAAAATATTTAAAATATTCGGATGTTTATGTTATGCCACAAATTTAAGTCCAAATAAAACCAAGTTTACCCCAAGAGCAATTAAGTGTGTATTTTTTGGTTTAGCAGAAAGATATAAGGTGTACAAGTTATATGATATAAGTGAGAAAAAATAATAATCTCTAGAGACGTGAGATTTCATGAAGAGAATTTTCCTTATAAGAGTATTTAGACCATAGAGTCAAAGGATATACCAATTCCTATGGTACATGAAGAAATGGAAGATATCAGCGAGTATCAAAATGAGATAGGTAAAGAGGAATAAGAAATACTAGTTAGACGCAGTGAGAGAAATAGGTAGAGACCTTTTTAGCTGAGCGATTTTGTAGCTTTATCTGAAATCCAGCCTTTTAATCCTTTTCCAACCTTCACACCACCCTACTCAAACTCTATTGCTCTTGTGTATGCTAACCAAGAACCTACTAGCTTTCGAGTTGCTTATCAAGATGGTAGATGGTTAAAAGTGATGGAAGAGGAGTTGAAAGCTTTGAAAGAAAATAAAACATGGGAGTTAACAAATTTTCCAGAAAGGGAAATGGAAATTGAATCAAAGTGGGTATACATAATTAAATATAATATTAATGGAATAGTAGCAAGATACAAAGGCAAATTGGTGGCAAAAGGATATAGCCAGTTATCTGGAATAGACTACCATGATAGTTTCTCTTGGGTTACAAAGCATGTAACAGTTAAAATTTTTCTGGCTTTGGCAGCCTCCAAACAGTAGCCTATAGAACAACTAGACGTTAATAATGTCTCCTTACATGGGTGGATCAAAGAAGAGCTGTACATGAAACCATCGAATGGCTACTTGAAAGCACAGTCAGGGAAATATTATAGATTAATCAAAAGCTTATATGGATTAAAATAGGCAGGTCGAATGTGGAATAAAGAGCTAAAAGAGAAGTTTCTTAACTTTGGGTTTCAGTAATCTCAACATGATACTTGTCTATTGACCCGTGGAAACACATATAATTTTCTTGCCCTACTTGCATATGTTGATGATATTCTGATCATAGGACCACAATTGCCCAAAATACAAGTCATCAAATAATTCCTAGACATGGAATATACCATAAAGGATTTTGGACCATATGTTATTTTTTGGGTTTAGAGATATGATGGTCTGAAGCAGGGATATTAATACATTAGAAAAAATATGTTGTAGATTTAGTGTCTAAAGTGGGTTTAGAAAGGGCAAAGATAGCAAATTTCCCACTTCTAAAGGGTAGGATTTAGATTTGAATCAGAGTGAGTTGTTAGAGGATCCAGAGGCCTACAGACATTTGATTGGGAAAATTTTATATATAGGTTTAACATGGTCGGATATAACATATGCAACACTGCCATACCCTTTTGCGGTGCGACATGCTCTCGTAGAATAATTAATGATCACCAAACAATGGAAACCATTGATTACCCTATAAGGGATGTGAAAATTTTTTATATATACATGTAACACTCATACTATGTTTCAAGTCTATAGAAATAATTCAGATTATAAATCTCACATTGCATAATTGCATTTACTGCCTTAAACATTACTTTAATTGATTGATAAATTATATAAAAACTTCAAAGTAATTTAAGTCCTTATCATCAAAGAGAGTCCTACTGAATTAATGCTTTAGGATCCATGTGCTTCAACCATTTATTAACCTGCATCCATCAAATGATGGACATTGAGTATTTCACTCAGTGGTGCTTTTATCATAAACATAGTAAATATAGTCATACACATGTTATGTATAATAATATATTTCGTAAACTGAATTATCATAGTTATAACATCACCATATGACCATTTAAAGTACTTTTTCTGAACATTTCAGATTTATTAACCTTTATTTGTTCTCTAAAATACTCAAATCATTGTTCAATTAGATCGATACTTTATCAAGTTCATTTCCATGATACATATCACTCATTTTCTTTGAAATATTAACCTTTTCATTTAATTCTATAAGCAAAATAGTCTTAATTCATATATACTATATCATTTATCATATATCAATATCCACTATTTCATTACTTTTAAACACTTCCTTAAAATGTTCATTCTGTATAATCATTATAATTATCAACTTGTTTATATCATACTTTAATTTCTTCAGTATATCATTGTTATTTATAAGAACAACTCACACATCAGTAATTTAGTTCTCTAAAATATCATATCATCATGTTATCAATATTTAAATGTTAAAATCATATATCATCATTCCACCATAATTTCACAATAATCTATATTGCTCTAACATAAGTCCAAAACCAAACATCATTATAAGCATCAGTTTTTGCCGCTGCCTAGAGCGAGGCTTGTGATCTCACGAATCGAGGATGGTTTTTGGAGTGAAAGCACAAACTTCTTGAGGACTAACTCGAGGAATGATATGGACTCGAAAGAGTCACAAGGAAGTCACCATCGGATGGTTTAAGATTAGTTCAACCGACCCATAGCATGAGTGCTAGTTAAACCCTTCAGAGATGGGTTCGGGTGGTGAAGATCTATTCTATGAGTTTCCAAATTCAATTTTACTATTATAGTTGAAATTAATTATCCTAAGCAGGCAAGCAAGCGAGTGTATAAGAAAGCATACAACGCGATATGCAATTTGGCATAGCATAGTTACACGTAGAATGACATATAATGCTATATGGCATTTGAATAACATGGCATATGCATGACATGACATAATAAAATGACATGGCATATGCATGACATGACATAATGATAATGTAATAAAAATGACATGGCATATGTATGACATGACATAGTGATGTGTGGGTGAATTAGCATTCGACATGGCATGTGACATGGCATACAACATGGCATGTGATGTGGCATGACATAATGGTATGGCATGTGTCGTAGCAGGTTGGCATAGTATATTGGTATATAACATGGAAAATAATATGTATGGCATGTTGGTATTGGCGTATTTGGATTATATTGGCATACAAAATAATATATGTTATGGCATAGCATATGCATGGCATGGCATAGAATTGTGTGATGTGGCATGTGACATGGCATGTGACATGATATGGCATATATATTTTAGAGAATATAATAAACCATCCATGAAATAAAATTATCAAAAGTTCGGTGAAAGGGATCAAGGAATTAGGGGATACAAGGGGGAATTTAAGGCTAAATTACACTAAATAAGGGATAATGCTATCCTATTACATAAAATCTTCGTGTATACAACATTTTGAGATGTTAAGTAACATCCCCTCCTCCTCGGGAAAATTTCCACCTCGGGTTGCACAAGCCAAAAAATGCACAAGTAAAAAATGCAATATAAACAATTAAACTCATTAGTAGCAAATGAATTTAGGACTTATTTGACTAATTATATGCCATATGAAAGCATGAATGAAGAGCCAAAGTCCAATTAATTGTATGGCAACAATCATGCAAATTAACAGGAGTCGGATCATGAAAATTAAATAAATAAAAATAATTTTTAGCAAAATTATTTTCAATTGATCATGGCATATCAAATGGGAATTGCTAACATCACATAAACAACAATTGAAGATAGTAACTCAACCAACTGAAGCCAATCCTATTAAAAATCATAAATACACAAGTTAAATAAGCATTTAATCAAGAAAAATTAATTTTGAGGCAAAATTAATTAAATGTGATTGATTTTCGATAGATCCAATACATTAGAGCTACTGTCAAGCATCAAATGTTACTGGAATCATCAAATCGGACTTAAAATCGAGTGAAAAATGCATTTTCTGGGAAATTTTTCAAGGGATGTATGCAGCATGTAATGCTATGTGCTACGAACATAGCATGATGTGTGGTGAACATAGTAGAGGAATTTCATTAAAAGTCTAGTTTTTTTAAAAAAAAAACACGATCTATAGACAAATCCCAGCAACTTTAGCAAAACATGTTATATCATTTGAGCATAAATAAATGTCTGAATCACAAGCAAACGAATTAAATGAGAATTTAATTTGAATGATTAATTTTAAGGCTAAAATTAATTAAATATGGACAATATATGATAGATCCAGAACATTAGAAGTGTGGAAAAGTCTTTAATGTTCTTAGATCCATTAGATCGGGTGAAGAAACGAGTGAAAATAGAAGAAATTAACATTTTCTGGAAAATCTGGGACCTATATGCATAGCATATATGCCTATATATGTCATACATAGGCTAGATGTGGCGCACATAGGTGTATATATGGTGCATATATCCTGAAAAATAGAAGGAAAATCAAGGTTTTTGGCAAAAACATGAAATCTAGGTCAGATCTAAGCAGATCTAAAGTAGAGAAGAGTATTTTTGACTACTAATAAGCATTAACAACTAACAAACAAGTAAGATTGACCCCAATCATGAAGAAATCACTCAAAAATCATAGATCTATAGCAAAAACCATGAGAAAGTGAAGAGAAAATGGAATTTCGACTTACCACAGTATGTTTTTCTTGTAGATCTTCAATCTAAACATGTTTAGGGACCTAATTAGTGTTGATTGTTCTCTAAAAACCTAGATTGATTGCTTAATTAAGTGTTTAATTAAGTTGATAGTGAATTTTGGTAAAGTTTGGTCATTTTTGGCTAATTTTCGGACCATTTTCCACGAACCCAAGGCTTATATTTATAGTGGGAGGTGCTAGGGTTTATGAAATCACATTAGCAATGTAGGATTTTAAAATTTTTAGGCTATGTCTACGACATATAGTGCTATGTACACAACATGTAGTGCTACATGCTATGCACATAGCATTTTGACTTGTCACATAGGGCCTACTGTGATTGCATCGAGATGTGCACCCCATGCCCAACAAGAGTCATTTTATATTCTAAAACATTGTATGATATGGCACACATTAGATTTGGTCCCGAAAAGGCTCCCAACCAAATGTCTTTTCTGGCTATGTGCTGCATGTATAGTGCTACATGTTGCACATATAGCATTTTACCCCTATATATGCAACCTTACACAAGTAAAATGTAATATCATTTGGTATTTTAAGACATTGTGCTATATGGAGCACATTAGATTTGGCCCAGAAAGTGGGCCCTACCAAACGTCTTTTTTCGCTACATGCTGCATGCATAGTGTTATGTGAGTATGTTCCATTTTGTATGCTATGCACTTCACCTTGTATGAGTGAAACATGATGCACTCCACATGCGCAGAACACTCAGAGGAAGTTAAAAGACATGTGTGCAAATCAGGGTCGATACCGGGGACCTGTGCTGAGCTGAATCGACGAAACCCTAAAATTGCAGTACGTGGGTGAAAAGTCAGGGTCAACAGTTTACCCCTTGATTAGGACTATTTTGAGGCAAAATAAGCGTAGGTTATCAAAATGAGATCTAATCATAACATGAATTTTCATCGAGAGTAAGGAATGTACTTGATCGATGCTCACGTCAAGGTCTGATTCTCATGTTGAGGCTTACAGGATGCTCATGCTGAGGCTTGCAAAGTGCTCGTGCTGAGGCTTGCGACCCAATTCTACCACTGAGAGCCCGATGCTTAGGCTAAAATGATGAAGGCTGATTGGTGGTCTTCTGTGAGACAGATGATTTTACTGAGAGGCTTAAAATCATTTGATATCAGTGTTCAGATGCCTACTATTAGGGTTTAGAAATTAAGGGCTTGATTCTGCGATCGTTGCTGGATCTAGTGGTCGACTGCTGGACCTAGGTGATCGTATGTTGGGTTGATGCTCGTGTCATCTAATAAATGTTGAAATCTCTAAAATGGCATTTGGGATCTTCTACCAAGGCTCGATATTTTCTAATCGATGGTTTTGACCAATAATGATCCCAATTTTGTCATTAGGAGCCCGACAGTCGGGTTAAACGATCAAGGCTGATTGATGGTCATTATGAGACCGGTGGCTTTATTACGAGGATCAAAATCATATGATATTAATGTTCAGATGCCCACTGCTAGGGTTTTGGAATCAAAGGCTTGATTCTGTGATCTCTGCTGGATTGGGTGGTTAACTGCAGAACATAAGGTGACCGTTTATTGGGTCGAGGTGACCAGTAAATGCCAAGTATCTCCAAAGTCTGCATTTGGGATCCTCTATCGGAATGCGATACTCTTTGGTCAGTGACTTGACCAAAAGTTAAAGGTTTGACTGATTCTGATTGTTTGCTTGATTAATTTCCTATATATGCTAGACACAGAAAAGCAATTTGTCAATGAAATTGAAATTAAAATGATTTTGGAAATATACTTGAATTTTTAAGGTTCAATCTGCTGCATTCTGACTGATTTGATACATGTATGACCTGTACAGGTACCTCGAGATGTTGGAATTCCAAGCAAGTACCCATTATAATTATGAGCATAATATTTATGTATGGATGCATGACTTGTAAGTCTATATACATATGTTAATGTAGGTGAGCCAACACTCGAAGCGAGATTGCTATGCTCGAGTGATTGAGCTAATGGGTAAAGAGACCGTCCAGTTAACTATGAGGTCACTGTTGATTATATATTACAACCATCTTTTGACTATGCGGCCATAAGTTGGTAATTACCCTTTCATGGCTAAAGATAACAGGATCTGGACTGTTGGTGTAGTTTTGTTTGTCGATCTGTCTGTTACAGAGATTTACTGATTGGGCCTATGATAGACCAAATGAAGCAGGGTCAAACCCTTTTCCTATGATCATAGCAGAGTGAATCTTTGGGCTAGATAGTGTGAAGCAAGGGAAGTCTGAATACCTCCGTGGTAGTCTGCTTCTACTGCAAGTAAGAATTCTAAACCGCCTTTGCAACTTTTCAACTTAGAAAAGCTATGTTTCTGCCCTAATTTTTGCATGAGTCACCTTTTGTAAGGTTTTTGGCTCATCAGGCTATTGATTTTGCTTCAGACCCTAACTTTTGCCTGAACTGCTCCCTTGGGTTTTCAGCTCACTGGGTCACCCTAATGTTTGCCTGAGCAGCATTTTACAAGGTTTTCAACTCAGCAAGCTTTTATTTTATTTTTTTATGTTTATTCATTTTTTTTCTTTGGCTTTAGGAGAAGTTGGGGATCTTAGCACCTCCAGCGGGTGATCTATAAAGATGTGTACCTTGTAGTTGTATACGAATATACTATACCTTTAGCGAGGTGAGGATGCTAACATTCAACAGTTGGATTAAGTGGATGGAAGCTATCTTAGAGAGTGAGGTTAGGTAGACCTTTCCTTGGTGGCACATACAGCATGTGATGGTGAGGACTTACATAAATTACATTCCATTACTGGGATTCTGACATTGTACGCATTGCAGTTCTCATCATAGGATTATGCCAAAAGAGATCCTTAAATCTGGATCTACTACAAATGATGAGTATAAGTTGTGGGTGCTGCACCACGACTAGGATTCTGTACTATAAGAAATTATTAAGTAATAAGATTGTATGCAACAAAGAAAGATAGTGCTTTGTGTTTAAAAATAGTATTACTTATGGCTAAGTTATGAACATGCATTCCATTTTCATTAAATGAGATTAAAACATTTACATGAAAAATGTTAAAACCAATACAGAAGTTCTCCAATGTGCATCAAACTTAACCCCCGTCATTGACCAGCCTTATGTGAGATTTCTGATCAGCTATTTTAATGCTCTCTTTTTGCTTTTAAGAGCTCTAACTTTTGCATGAGTTGTCCAATCGGATTTTCAACTCATTGAACAAGTATTTTCTTTTGTCTTAGCTTTTACATGAACGACCTATGTAGGTTTTTGGCTCACTAGACTTTTAATTTTACTTTTCTTTTACCCTTTGTCTAGATAAAATACTTCTTTAGCCGGTCAAGGTTGATAGGCTCCGAGAATTTGTTGCCTTCCAAAGCTAAAATGCGGATAACGCCTTTGGATAGGATCTTTTTAACTAGGAATAGGCCTTCATAATTTGGTCTGAACTTTCCATGAGAGTCACAGATAGCTAATCTGACTTGCTTCAGAACTAAATCACCTTCTTGTATAGCAATAGGTTTGACTTTTTGTTAAATGCATTTGCCATGCGCTTCTTGTAGAGCTATAAATGATAGAGAGCTTTCAACCTCTTCTCATCGATAGTAACCAATTGTTCATACTTGGCCTTTTTCCACTCAGCTTCAAGCAACTGAGATTCTAGAACAACATAAAGTGACTTCAGCTCTACTTTGATTGGTAATATAGCTTCTGTCCCGTGAACCAGAGAGTAGGGGGTAGCACCCGTAGGACTCCTTGTAATGGTTCTGTAACCCTATAAAGCAAATGGCAACTGCTCATGCCAATCTCTGTAAGTCTGCACTGTCTTGGCCAAGATCCGCTTGATCATCTTGTTGGCTGCTTCGACTGCTCCATTAGCTTGAGGGCGATATGGGGAAGATTGGTTGTTCTTGATCCCATAATTTTCTAACAAATTGACCACTTGGCCTTGGAATTGCACTCCATTATCAGACACCAAGTGATGTGGTATCCTATATCGGTATATGAGATTTCTCTCTATAAACTTGGTGACCTGCTTTACCTCCCCAGTTTGCTATGGAATTCAGCCTATACATAAGTAGTCAACAGCCACCAATATGTACCGATGTCCATTAGAAGTGTTAAGATGAATCTCACCTATGATGTCAATTCCCCAAGCTGAGAATGGCCAAGGCATGGTCAAGTTCTATAATTTGACTGGTGGTATATTACTTAGATCACCATGAATCTCGTACTCATGAAACCTTCGTATAAATTATATGTAGTCTATCTCCATGGTGAGCCAAAAATATCCTTGGCATAGGATCTTTCTATAAAGAGCGAATTCATTCATGTGGGACCCATATACACTAGCATGTACTGTCTACATGACTGATTCAATCTCCTTCCTAGATATGCACCAAAGTTGCAGACCATCAACTGTTCTTTTATAGAGAACATCCTGATGCCAGGTAAAGTAGCTGCTAGCCTTCGTAAAGCTAGCTTGTCTGTCTTATTGACTTCTTTTGGATAAGCACCATTTCTCAAAAAATTCATGATATCTGTATACCATAGGGTCTCGTCTTGCTGGTATAGCACCATAACCCGTTCTCCTTCATAGTAAGGAATCCTCGACCACTCGATGAATACAGGCTGAACTTAACTCTACAATCGTTCACAAGCTGAAGCCAGTGTGGCTAAGGCATCGACCATCTGATTCTCATCACATGGTAAGTGAATAAATTGACATGAGCTAAAATTGCAAACCATGAGCTTTATGTATTTAGTATAAGGCTTGAGCTTTTCTTTTTTGACATCCCACTCGACCATGGATTGGTCAATGACAAGCATTAAATCACCAAATATTTCTACATCTTGGGCACCAATCATTAGCAATGTTTTGAGCATGAATAGACATGCTTCAGACTCAGGCATATTATTGGTGACTTCCGCCATGTTCAAACTAGATCACCAAAATTCATAAAATAATTAAACCTCAATTTAGCTAAAGAATATTTTGATTGCTACTTTAGTAAGTCGAGAGACAATTCTAAATCAACACGACTCATATGGCAATATGTAGAAATTAGACTTGTGTAACATGCCTTATTTACACACTTCCAAGAACTACAATGGTTCTATAATTAACCGAATTAAAGCGAATAGTAAAATACCATTAGAATTAAACTCATTTTGATCTCACTATCTCTTTTTATATACATTAATAAATTATTTAAATTTATTACCGCATATATATTCTTTTAATTACCCATTAATTTAATATAGAATGTTGTTTAAAAAAAAGAAAATTGATTTGAATCTGGCAACTATTTCTCCTTTATTCATTAAGGAAAATGGAATAACAACAAATAAAATTAAATAAAAATGAAATTTAAAATAATATAAGGTGATGTAGTTTTAAATATTAATATAAAATGATATTATTTTATTTTTAAATTTTTTGATTTTTTTGATTTTTGTGATTTTTTGTATATATAATTAAATTGAAAAACAAAACAAAAAATTTAATATTACAATCAAACTAAAAATTATAAACTAAAAAATTAAACTAAAATTATCAAATATCATCGGTTTAATTGGTTTTTTATTCATCTAATCTATACAAAGATTAATTATTAATTTTTTTATTATATGTTACGATTAAGAAAGAAAGCAGATTTCGTTATTTTTTTAAAAAATTATATATTTATTAATAATGGATTAGGTTTATTCGTACAATTTCTTATGAAGGAGGGTGATGCCGTGGGCTGATTAAGTTTGGCTTTTAATCTATTTTTATATTATTTTAAATTTTAAATTTATTTAATTTGAATTTATTTTTATTAGAGCTTTAAAAATAATCTAATAATACTATAAAATAAAATAAAATGCATTATTTTTGTAATTATCCGAATTTGAAAGAAAAGTTTTTAACTTTAAATTTTTCAAAATATAAAATAAAAATTTATGTATTTTCATAAATATCCCTATTTTTTATTTTTTATACAGAGATTCAATAATTAATTATTCAAAATAATATTTATTAAGAAAACATATATGTTTATAATGTGTTATAATTTTGGAAAATCAAATCTTTGGTTCTATCTTTTCTTTTTCATTTTTTTCTAGCAAAGAACCAGAAATTGAACTTGATTCAAAAATAAATAGCCCTCATGCTAAACTTTTTCGTTCAATTTTTCAGGCACTCGACTTGGAGCTGAAGCCTTTACCAAGCCATTTAAAATATACATTCTTAGGAAAAGGCAACACGCTACTAGTAATTATGTCTAACAAACTAAGCGAGGATGAAGAAAACACACTGGTAGGGATGCTGAAGAAATTCATAGAGGCAATAGGATGGACTATAGCCGATATCAAAGGGATCATCCCTTTAACTTGTATGCATTGTATTTTGCTTGAACCTAATCAAAAATCAGTGAGAGAAGCTCAATGTAGACTGAATCCGATAATGATGGATGTCAATAAGAAGGAAATCCTACATTTGCAAAATGCTAAGATGATTTACCTAATTTTTGATAGCCAGTGGGTGAATTTGGTACACGTTGTATGCAAAAAAGATGGGAATCACAGTAGTCAGAAATGAGGATGGCAAGATTCCACCCATTTGTATTTAAAACTAGTAGAGGGTTTGTATCGATTACGGAAAATTAAATTCCGCTATGCAGAAAGACCATTTATTGCTTCCCTTTATTGACCAAATGCTTGAATGTTTAGCAGATCCAACACACTATTGTTGTTTGGATGGATACATGAGATTTTATTAAATCCTAGTTGCACCTAAGGATCAGGAGAAAATGATGTTTACATATCCATTTAGAACCTTTGCTTTTAACCATATGCCATTTGGACTTTGTAACACGCCAGCCACATTTCAACGATAAATGGTTAGTATTTTATCTAATTTTGTTGAAAATATCATTGAGGTATTTATGGATGATTTTACAGTTTATGGAAATTCGTTCTACGAATGTGTTAATAATTTAGCCAAGGTGTTACACTGCTGTATTGAAAAGAATATGGTTCTTAATTATGAGAAATGTCATTTCATGGTAGACCAAGGATTAATTTTAAGCCATATTGTTTTGAGGAAAGGAATCAAGGTAGATAAAGGTAAAATTGATATTATTGAATCATTACCTTACCCTATGAATGTGCGTGGAATTTGATCTTTCCTTGGATATACAGGTTTTTGCATGAGATTTATGAAAGATTTTTCAAAGATTGCTCAACCACTTTGCAAACTCCTACAGAAGGAAGTCAAATTCATTTTTGATGAGCCCTTGTGGTTTTATCCCATTACAAACTATATAAAATTCTTTTAAGAGCTTATAAGGATCTTCATTTTTTAGGCCTCTAGAAGTAAACAATAATTGTGTAAGTTTTGATTTTAGTTCCAAGGAAACTATTAAGTCCTCATAGGTGATACACAATAGGGTTTGGTTTATTGGCACGACGGCCATTTATTGCAAAGTTTACTGATCAACATCCATGATAATTTTGTTGATGCTTTCATTATCCATATTGTTTTCGCTGGTTATATCTTTATAGGCACTCAAACTCTCCGATACAGAGGCTAGTTTATATTATTTGCCTCTTTCCTCAATCTTTTTGTAGTCTTATTGATTTTGGTATCAAAGCTCAAGTTACATGCAGAAGCTCAAGTCATAAAAAAAAATCAAAGAACGTTAATTATCATCACTAATAACGGCACCAAAATTTGATTGGGTGTCAAAACCATCAAATTAATTCCTACTTCCCTAACATAAAAATATAATAATTTTTGCAGTAGTGGAAGAAGGATCAATCCCACAGGGATAGAATGATCCTTTGATTCTTTATGATAAAAATAGAATAAAAAGAATTTTAATTTATCAGAGAAAATAAAGGATAAAAATGAAATTAAATTTTTAAGTGAAATCAATTTGAAAAAACTTCTCAACTGAAAGCCATAAATATTACTTATCATGCCATAATCATTGATCCAAATATAGTCCACTGGTAAAATTCCTTATTCCAGTTATAGAACGTTGAGGTACAGTCTCAAACAAACCAATTCTTCCTTATTATTAAGATGACCAAGAAGTAGCTCTACAATAACTTCTAGTCCCTAAATAGACACAATGGAATATGATTTACATATAGTCTTCCAGAAACCATATAGAGAATTAGAAGAATCAGACTCAAGTTAGCACTTAAGAACCAACTCCGCCATGTTCAAACTAGATCGCTAAAACTCACAAAGAAATTTAACCGCCTTTGACCTTGTTTAACACTTTGATTGCTACTTTAGCAAGTTGAGTGATAATTTCAGATCAAACAACTCGCATATTAATATATAGAAATTATAATTATGTAAAGGGCCCTTTTTACATGTTTCTAAGAAATACAATGGTTCTACAATTTACTGAGTTAAACTAATAGCAATTTACCATTCAAATTAGGAGCATTTTGATCTCAAGTGATTTTCAATAAATTAATTGTATTGCTTCCAATTGGGAAATGAAAACACCTAGTCAAGCATCATTGGTGGCAACACAAATAAAATAAAAGATAGAATAAGATAAATGCTTAAATTAATTAAAAAGAATGAAAAACAAGAATAATTTTAATCCTTAATATTTTATTACTCCCTATAATAGGAATGAGTCTCCTATTTATAGGAGTGGAATAGACTAAATAAAATAAATAATAAAATAACAATCCTATCTTCTATTAAACACTTCTAAATCTAATCCTTATCTAACTTTTCGAACTTAAAATGGAAAATTTGCTTCATCAAGTCTTTGTGCTCCCTCTTATGCCCATAAGCCTTGGTCATACAGCCTTGTATTCTGCCTTTAATCCCAAAATGTGGCAAAAATGCCATTTAAGCTTCCTTTTTTTTTTTTACTTTTTTCCTGTTTTTACTTGTAAAATACAAAAATAAAATCAATTCAACTGTTGTAGCCAAATTTCCTACATAATATATACCATTTTAGACATGAAAAACACACAATTTGGCATACGATCAATATCCCCCTCTAGTCAAAGTTAAAGTTAAAAGTTTGACCCATAATGTTAATCTCTTCCCTACTTCTTTCCCTTTTTATTTTATAATTACTTATATACATATATATATATATATTCACTTAACCGTTTTAAATCATATACATAACTTATACACATACAATATGTATACATGTTCATATATAAGTACATATATACATAACAAATAATTCTCAATCAACACTCAAGTAAATCATTCCAAATACATATAATTACTGTACCAATTTAATCATTCACTCACAATAATATCATAAGCACATCATCACAAACACATCTAATGACATTTAGTCATCAAATCACACCCTAATAATATTACATTTATAAGTATATTCTAGATATTAAGAGTGGATGTTATATGTAATATATATATATAAATAATTGATAATAAATGTTATTTGATCGATTGATGTTAGTGAGTAAATGATTTTTACATGCATCGTTAAAAATAGATATGTTTTTAGCTTGTTAATGAATTCATGAAAATACTTATAGAGATATGCATTTAATAAACAAACATAAAATAAATCAAATTTAATATTAGATGAATAAATATATGATATATGATTTTCTAAACCTTAAGAAAATGAGACTTTTATATGATGTAAAATTCTAAAACAAAAATATTTATTCATGATCTTTGATTTATAGATTAAATAACCCTTATTTTAGTCTAAAATATCATGCTTAATTATGCAAAGTCTACACAAAAGTCACATGATATGAGTGAGATTATCATTTTTTCTATACCCTACAATGCAACTTGACTTGTGTACACATTATACAAGTCATATTTTCCAAACATCACAACAAGCAACATAAGTCATTTGGATAGTACATGACTCAAGTAATTCTTAAAATAGTAATTACATTATGATTAAGGATTATTAGACATGAAATAAAATGTCATGATTATATAAATGCAAAACTAAAAAAATTATCAAAATACAGCATATAAAATGTACATATTATTGTGTCTGCCAAATCCATCTACCATTTATTACTACTTTTATTAAGTTGAAGTATGGGAGAAAATGAAGTTAAATGTCAAGAGTTCATCAAATTTTTTGCTGAAATTCAAGGAATTTCGTATGTACACCTATTAATAGAAAAGTAATTGAAATAGGTTAGTGCCTTCATGTGTGGACATAATAAATAAACTTGTCTTAGCAGTGAATGGGTTCACATTATTTACAAATTAATTTTGTCTTAATGTTTATAATTTTATAAAAATTTTGGGATAATCATAAAAATATCCAAATTTTTACTTCATATTTTTTAAGATCCTATAAATGTTTTTTTTTCAAACTTATCTAATTTTAAGTAAAAATACTTTTTTTTAACTTTTCTTTTCATTTTTACCTATTTCTCTCTAATATCTTGTATTTCTAATTTTCCCCTAATTTCTCATACATCTTACTTTACATTTTTTTTTCTTTCTTGCTCACTTCTCTTCTTTTCTTTCTATTATCTTGGGTAGGAGGAAAAGTCCTTGTAAAATGAAAAAATTTTGACTCAAGATTCAAACAAGATTTTTTCATTTTTATTTAGCAAATCTATTATCTTCATTCTTTCTTTATTTTTTTCAATTTTTCTATAAAATTCATTCGAAAATATTTTCAAAAATCTGTTTCTAAAAAAAATTCTCAAGATTCATATTTTGGTTATTTGATTTTTGTTTGAAGTTGAAGAAAATGATTATTGCTATTGAAGAGTTAAAAGAATAGAGCAATGTAAGATCATTTTAGGTTTTAACATTACTTTTATTTGTTTATTATTTCTTTGTTATGTTGATTGTAGATTCTTTTTTATTATTGAATGTATTTGCTTTATTAAAAAAATTATGACTATTATCTTATCTATTTTTGTATTCTTTTATGCCATTTGATTCATTTTTGTTAAGTATACTGATAGAATATGGTTTTAGTTTTAGTTTTAGTTTTCATTTTCGTTGATTTTGAATGGTTTTATATTAATGTTTCATATTGATTTACAAATTAATTGCTATCGGATCATATATTTACAAAGATGAGTTTATTTCAACATTTGGTTGAATTTTGTGTAGATTGTAAGATTGAGTATAAGACAAGGATTCATTGTCACGCCTGCACACACATGGCTTGGACTTTTTGCATAATCTGTGGAATTTCGATGAATAGTGATTTATGTTAATTTATTTTATTTTATTTTATTTCAGAATTGTTAAATGCATGGACATTTAAATTGATAAATTACCATGCTTAAAGCCTTGAGTTATGATGAAGTGCTATTATTAATTACGTTAATTAGTGATGGTATGATATTTTGCATTAAGTTAAGTCAGGGTTATGGGTGAATTAATTGGTTAGGCAAGTATTTTAAATTATTTTATTTATTAATAATCAGGATGTGAAGTTATGCTTAATTAAATTGACGGAGGTGTTATTATTTTTCTTATAATTAGTATTAATTATGTAGGCTAATATGCTTAATTATTTAATTAGTGGGGTATTGTCTGATTATTAGTTTGTATTAACCAATTAAATTATTCATTGAATTACGAGATTTGTTATTATTGACTTATATAATTATTCTAAATAACGAAATAACGATATCAATGATCATAGTGTTTTAATTATTTTGATTAAATAAGTTTATATTTAATTATTTTAATAAATGTTATCATTTCTATTATTACTATTAGAAGTACTAATTAAGTAAGTTAATTATTTTATTATTTTATTTTCCTTATTTTTTTTATTCGTATTAATTAAGTAAATGATGTATGCGATTACTAAA
>CANYBF010851362.1:0-22720 GCA_948192965.1 Dalechampia spathulata
AAGGCCAGGGAAAAGAAGTAGTAGCTGTCAGCAGTGAGCTTTTAATAAATAGCTGGTAAGGATTTATTTATACTTCAGACTTCTATTTTGCAAGTTTGTGCAAACTTTTAAGTATGGTACTTGGCAGTACCTTAAAATAAGTAATAGTATCAATGGTTTGTAATAATGAATAATTTTAACGATACTTAAATTTGAATATGCATGCAAGTGATAACTCTGATATGATGGTAAGGTAATTATGATATTATGATAATCCAAGGATTGAAATTTATTGGATGTTGTATCATATGCATATTTATAAATTATAAAAAAAAAATGTATGCAATCCCTTATAGGATGTTTGTTGACTTTCTAAAAGAGAAAGTTAATAGTCATTCTACGGGAGCATGTCTACGTGGGTAAAAGACGTGACACATATAATATGATAAATTCCAAACATAAACTATGCATGAGCTGCATGAAATATAATAAATATAGTGTTTTTAAATCTCATATGTAGGATGCATGTAAGGTGACGAACACTTGCTATGAGCAATTTAAAGAACTCTTATTCCTTTTTCTTTAATCATAAAGATAATTAAGGTTAAAGGGTTTAATGTTTAGATTGATGGTAGTGAACCTTTCATTCAACTTAAGAAGTTGGTCTTACATAGAAAATTAATAGATAGAGGTGTCCATGAACTTGACTTAAAGAGAAACCTATTCTTAAATCATCTTAAAATCTAAATCATTTATTCCATACGAGTCTCTATCTAAAACATAAGATATTTTTACTATGTTCATGACCTCAAGAGAAGGTTTAATCCTTGGAGTATGACATCTTGTAATTCAACTTACTTGTTTAACATTAGAAGATAATCTTTTAATTTTCAATAGTCATTTTCTTAATTTTTACATAAGCCATCCTTTCAAGTTTTAAACTTAATAGACTTTCTTTCTTTCATTATTGTAACTTTTACTTAAGTCACTCTTTTAGGTTTTTACGTTAGTAGATTATCCTAACTTTTATGTAAGTCACCCTTTTAAGTTTTTAACTTAAATAACTTTCTTTATTTCTTCTTTTTTTATGTTTCTCTTTTAAATTTTTGGGAATTATAACAAAGCTAAATTGCATAAATAATGATGATGGTATTCAAGTTCTAGTAAATAGCTAATGGTGCTTACCAATGCATGATACATTGGGCTTCATATAATAAAAAATAATGGCAATTGCATCACTGTGTAATAGAATAATAAAAAAATTTGAAACCCATTAAGATCTATGTAATTCAAATCAATCATGTAGACTAAATGTTACTTACCTTGAGTGTAATTCAAAAACTCCTTTTTAGGATTTGGTTGGACATACACAGCTAAAAGATGAGTGGTCTTTATTTGTATCCATAAACAAGAATGGAATGAATGAGAAGTGAGGGTGCTATCTCTACACGATTCAATTGTCTAGAATAATTATTGGCTTTTAATCCTTCATTTTTAAAAAAAAAATGAATATCAAAGAGATACAAGATTGGTACGACTCCTTTAAGGTTTTTTCCTTTTTCAAATTCATAATGTCATAATCATCTTTAATTCATAAATAAATACATATTAACCTTTAAGATTAATCATCCTTCCTATGATGTCAAACTATATTTAATTCATAAATAAATACATATTTAACATATATAATATATATGTATATTTGTTTATTTATTACATTATCATATAATGTAATATTAGAATAATATATAATAATAATAATAATAATAATAATAATAATATCACATTACATTACATTATCATATAATATAATATTAAATAATACATATACATATACTTATACATATACATATACACATACATACATAATAGATTTTGATTTGTCAATTATAATTATAGCTCATTCATCATATTCTTGGTGGGTGATCCAATATGCTTATATTACTTTGATAGTGAGCCTTAATTTGATTAACAAGCCCATAAGTCATAAATGGCTCTAGCAAGATATTATGGTTGACCCTAATAATATAAGTATGATAGTACATTATCAACCTAATCTAGAATACATGTCATAATCTTTTTATCTTATGATATCTCATTTAAATATAAGACATGGACCATATCACACTTGTATAGTTCAAATATGCTTTCTCAATCCTAAGTAAACATGTAAAATAAAAAACATTGATATCATATCAATTCACTTGAGCACAACTATGCATTTTATAATTTTGCTCATTGAGGGCCTCATAAGATATCTTTCCTTAAATAAAGGGATAAATCTTATCTTGATTATTACTTTCCTCTGTATAACTCCTATTATATTTAAGCATAATTTTTATAATTATCTAATTAAAGATAATTTTTATTATCTTAAAACATAATATTCATTATATAGGAAACCATAATAATCTCAAGTGTAATGATTCATTAACATAGTCACTATGAGAATCATTTATGACTCTAATCCATGATATGATCTTATTGCAATCTATTTAGTATTTTATTCTCCAATAGAATATCTATAATTTTGATTTATACCATACATATAATCATCTCATAATTATTAACCAGAATTATACTAGCTATTAATATTTGACCAAGGATATTAGAATACAATCATTCTTAAAATATTATAATGTAACATGCAATTATTATGAATAACAAATAACTTTATTTATGAAATGACAATAATAATGTTTGTAAAATTAGCCTAAGGTATAAACACCAATATAATGATGCTTTCAAAATGATTATTACTAAGTAAATAATACCAGTTGTTGACGCATAATGATGCTTTGAGGATGTAAACAACTATATCCTAAGTCTTTTAAAAATAGGAAACTTTTGGATTTTCCACCTAGTAAAGTTTTTTTTGATTTCTCTCCTTTTATTTACTTTGACACTTAATATAAGGGAAAATGGGTGAATTTGTTAAAAGAATTGTCTTCTATAAAACAAGTACCTCTTAAAGAGATTTAAAAAGAATTGATGATTTAGACCATAGTCTTAGACTTTACTTTTCCATTCTTAGAATGTATAGATTAAAAACATTGATTTTTTATTGAGTTGGAAATGATTATATAATATATTTACTAAAGTGATAAATCATGTATAAGCCAAAATTATTCAAACAATTATTTAATATATATTATATGCGCATGCTATGAAATCCTTTTATTATGGCTACATGATATTGAAATAAGTACCCCTGTTACATTATAAGCAAATGAGTAATTAATATTAAGTAGCAATATATGCAAAGAATCATGAAGTCGAATTGAATTAATGTTTAAGTAAGGGGTCACTTATGATTCATATAATAGATAATGAACAAGTATAATTGTTAAACTAAAATATATGCAAGAAAGTGAATAAATAATATAAATAGCATGGATATAAATTGAACATATTGGTAATTTATAAAAACCTAATAACATAAGTGCTATGAGTATGAAAGTTATTTTATTGGATATATTTATATTACAATGAGAAGTCAAATTAAATTAGATTAAGATAAAAAAATTTTGTTAGTATATAATTAAAACATATAAGATAAAGTGCATTGGATTTGAATTGAAACATGTGTTGGTGTATTAGTCTTCTATGGTATATATGATTAAAACACATAAAGAGTTTATATATGATAGGTTATAGAGATAGAGATTATTTCTCTTATACAACAATAGGAAAAAGGAAAAATGAAAACATGTTTATGCTAATATCTAATGACCTATAAAATAAGATTAATATGTAAAATACAAGGTTAAAAAGTATAAATATCAAAATGCTTGAGAATATTAAATAAATTATTTATTCACTATAAAATGTTATAAATTGATATTAAATAATTATAAATGATTATGAATGTGATATGTCTAGTGTTTTCGAATGTTAAAATGTGCGCATATATGTTATTCTTTTTCATTCATTCTAATTTTGAAATTAAATTTGAATTATTAAACTTTATTTATTTATTTTTTAAACTTGAAAACTTATGAAAATAATTAAGGGATAATTACAAAAATGATTGATTTTACTTTATATTTTACAATAATGTCAAGTGATTTTTGGAGCTTTTGTAAAAATAATAATTTTATTGTAAAAATAATGATTTCTTGCACTAAACTTCTAATGAATTTGAAGTAAACTTAAAATAAACTTGAAGCAAACTTTTCTACAAACTAAAATAAACTTAAATTAAACTTATATCATACCTTATAAACATTATTTTTACAAATATTTTGAAAAAAATCTGTTACTGTGGTAATTTTTCAAAATAATGTAATATTTTTATAAAATTTCTTCTATTTTTCATAAAAGTAATAAAAGAAAAAAATATATCTTCACTAGCTCTATGTTTTCTACAAAAAATTATTACTACATTTTTCTTTTCCTATTTTTATACTCTCATTAATGACGATAATTTTGTATTATCTTATAAAAAATGGTTTTATGTTAATAATAGTTTTATTATTATGTATGTGTCTTTCCAAAAAATTAGAAGATAACTTGATTTAATATTTGATTTCTTTTGTATTTTACCTTTGTTAATTTTATTTGATTATATAATTTTTATATTAAGATTTATAAAATTTTATCATTAAATGACCTATGTTTTTCATTATTGGTAAAGGTACTCTTTATGTTAGTTGATGTATTGGTTTAAATGGTAGTGATTGTATTATAATGTTAACTACATTACTTTAAAAAGTAAGGAAGAATAAAGGAAAAATCAACATTATGAAGGATCAAACCCTTAACCTTGAGAGCCTTTCTTAAGGCTTTAACTAATAAGCCAACTATAAAAGCATGTTACAATCATATAAACATTTATATATGATAATTTGATCGATTCAATTTTTAAGCAATTATTTTCTTCAAAGTTAAATAGAACTGGTTTAACCATAATTTTTAAAAATTAAAACCAAAATTGATCCAAATAACCAAAAATCAAATTGAATTTATTAAAATAGTTTGGATTAATTTGAAAAAATAATTTGAACCATTTAATGCACACCTTTAACCATGTTTATGTTGTTGATAATGTGTTTTGAGTATTTTAGGTTGAAGGATTTTAGTTTGATCACATTTTTAATGAAAAAGTGAAGTTTCATTTTTGGGATTAAGTATACCACTTTTCAATATAGCCAAACTAGTTTGGTGCCTCTTATGGTATGACCATATGTTAAGCCAAATTAATGGTAATTTCCTTTATAGTTTAGACACTAGTTATTGGTTTGGTTGTATCACTTTTTGTACAATCATATGCCTTGTGTAGAGTGTGTGTTTTATGATTTGTTTAGGTCCTTACTAATAGGTCATATGACCATATGATTGCATACTAGCCTATTAGTATGCCTTTATGAATAAGGGCATGCCCTTATAAATGAGGATACATATTTTACTAACTAGTTTTTATGATAGTCATTTAAAAGGTATTTAATGAATAGACTTGCATTTATTACCCTTCCAATGTCTCTCTAAGCTAAAGACAATATAAAAAGATCAAGTTTATGCTTTTGGAGGTAAGCTTCAATAATTCTAACCTAATTAATTATAAAACCCTTAATTTTCACTCAATTGATATATCATTTTCTTTGTTAATTTATTGAATAAATGATTGATGGTTTTAGTAAGAGCTTTTTTGTTTTTGATTAATTTATTGTAAATTGAGAGTTCTTTTTGAATTTGATTATTATAAAGGTTTGTGTGTGATTCTTAAAAACATATTGTAAAGGTTTTAATATGATCCTTGGAAAAACACTAGAGTTTAAGTTCTTAAATTAAAGAATCTAGGTTTAGTTCTTGGTGAGAAAAACTAAGTGTATTATAATCACTAAATTAATTAGTGAAAACTTAAGTGCTTACTTAAGTAAGTGGATATATGTATTTATTGACCAAATCACTATGAATTTTTTATATTCTTCTCTTAACTCTCTCTCTACTTTCTTAATTAATTAGTATTATTGATAATCTTGGGGATTTCAATTGATATTATAATTTTAGGCTCTACTCTTTAAGAATTAACATTTTTAAAGTTAAGATCAAATGTTAACACATTGTTTAAAGAGTCAATCATACATTAGACCTTCATTCTTTGATGAATTTGATTATGCATGTTGTAAGCATCAAATGAAAGTATTTTTCAATAGTGATGGAGTAGAATTATGGGATATGATTATTAAAGATTATGTCACTTCAACAACTATAATTGATGATGTTACCGCATTGAATCCTAAAAGTAATTGAAGCAAGGAAGAGAATAAGGATAATAGTAGAAACAAGAAGACAATGAATATACTATATTGGGCTATACATAAAGAAGAATACGGAAGGGTATATCATCATGTGATGGCTAAGCAAATATAAGATGAACTTAAGATTTACTATGAAGGCACAAATCAAGTGAAGACCAAGAAGGTCTAAGTGTTAACCCATCAATATGAATTGTTCATTATAAGACCAAATGAAAGCATTCTGAAGATGTATAATAGGCTTATAGTGATCATAAAAAGCCTTATGAAGCTTGGCAGGGTCTATGCAAGAGAGGACATAAATAATAAAATTTTGAAAGTGTTACTTAAGAAGGAACAGGAAGCAAAGGTGGCTTCAATTGAAGAAGCCAATGACATATCCACTCTCTCTATCTTATATGCTTTAAGTGGAACTTCTTACCTATGAGATAAATTTGAAGTAAGGAGTTGAAGAAGATAAAAGAAGAAGCATTGCTTTTGAAGCTATTATAGAAGCAAGTGATAAGGAGGAATCAATAAGTAGTGCAGATATTGATGATGAAATTACTCTCCTCACTAAAAGAGTAAAGAATCTTATATTGAAGAAGAAGAAGCTTAAGTACAATTCCAAGAAGGCAATTAAAGCAAGAAAAGATTATAACAAAAGGGATCAATAATAGAGAAATAAAATCATTTGCTATAAGTGCAAAATCAAGGATATATAAACAATGATTATCTAATGTTGAAGAAACCATCAAATCCATTCAAGAAGAAAGCATTCAAAGCCTTTTAAGATTATAAAAGCAACTTAGACAATGAGAGCTTTAATGAAGAGCAAATTGCAAGCCTTTGCTTTATGGAAATGGATGATAAGGAAGCTTATAATGCGGTAAGTACTTTTAACCAATTTATTGATTATGAGCTTGATGATGAGGTGAGTGCTTTAGAGCTACTCCTTGATAAATATGAGTAATTATCCATTAAGAATAAAGTTTTTAAATTTGAAAGCTTATCTTTGAAAAATGAAATTGAATGGTTGAAAAATGAAGTGAATTCTCTCAAATCTTCTAAAAAGGAACTTAAAGATTCTTTTGAAAATTTTTCAAAAACCTTAATATTAAATGAGTCATTAGAAAAGGAATATAAAGCTTTGAATATAAAAAATGATGATTTGAAAAGAGAAAATGAATTTTTAAGGAAAATTTTTTCAAAATCTGAAAAGGGTGCATTAAAATTAATTTTTAAATGCTAAAAGCTCAAATTGATAGGGAAGCTATTGGTTATAATCAAAATATCCCCTCTTCATGAAAAGGCTTCATATTTCTCAAAGCTACTTATATAAAGAAGGTCATCAAGAGAAATAAGAATGAAGGAATTCAAAATTATGATAATAAGAGGTCCAAGACCTCAATTGGAAATCAATTGCTTAAGAATTGCAATTGTAGGCAAGGCATCTTATCATAAAGCTAAGAAAGGAAAATTTGCACTTAAATTCCAAAATAAAAAATGATATGAACAATAAATAAAGAAAAGTTTATTTTCATAGACCAAGAAATTAAAAGTCTAAACCTTTTCAAGGTCATTATCACTATAGTGATAAGTTTAGTCATTTAAATTATAAATGTGTATTATTAGATCAAGTCATTTGGGATGTGTTCCAAATGACTCATGTCAAGCTAACTTCTATGGACCCAAATATATGTAGGTGTTAAAAGTGAATTAAAGTTTTTTATAGATATATGCTTGAAGTCTATAAGGAGTGTTTAGGTGGATGTTTAAAGCACAAGACTAAAGACTTGGCCTCTTTATAGTTATTAAAAGTGAAGGAATGAGGCACTACAACTTCTTAGGGGGAGTTTTATGGTTAAAATGTTTAATGTGTTATGATTATATGAGCAGTGAAAATTGTTTGGATATATATTTAGTTATTGTGGTTTGTGTTCATCCATGATTATGGTTGTTCAAGTTAGTTGAAATTGGTTTTTATTTGATTAAGTTATTTGAAATTGGCTTTTAAATATAGTTTTTAAAAACACTTTTATGTATGGATTGGTCTGTATTTATACACACATATACCTTGAGTTTATGTGTTTCACATACTTTAATGAATTCACTTTTGGCTTTATTTCTTTTTGATATTACCAAAAAGGGAGAAGTATGATGAAATGACTTTTAAAATGTATTTCAAAATTATTTTTAGCTTGAAATTTCTTTTATTAGTATTGTTGAAATTTTCAAGTGAAAAGTGTTTTTATTGAAAATGTTGGTGTTGTTTATTATGTTTAATCATAACTAGGCTTATTATTTTCTCCTTTTGTATGGTAAATAATGCATGGTTGAGAGGTAGTATGAATTACAAGTTTACAATTAGATAAGGGGAAGCTAATTGTGATTAAAAAGTTATTTGAGTTTATCAACATCATGAACATGGAGATTGTTAGACCTTAAGGGTCTTTTATCTTAATTTTGATGTTAACAAAATATGTTTATATTGCTAATGATGTGTTTTAAGTGTTTTTGGTCAAGAATTTTAGTTTGATCATATTTTGAATGAAAAAAATTTTAATTTTTGGTTTAGGTGTACCCCATTTTGGTAGGGCCAAACCAATTTGGTATCATGTATGGTAAGCTAAACTAGTGGCATTTTCCTTTGTAATTTAGGCAATAGTTGTTGGTTTGAGTGTACCACTTTTTTGGTATGACCTTACGCCTTATACAAAGTGTTTTTTGTGATTTGTTTAGGTAGTAGGCCTTAGTATGGTTGTACTAATGGATTGTAAGATTATATGTTCCTATTGGCTTATTGGTAAACCTTCATATAGTTTTATAAGCTAGTTTTTATAATAATAATTTAAAGAAAAAGCAAAGTTAGAACAAGAATTGGTGAGGGAAAAAGAGATTTAAGGAATTTATATGAATTAAATTCAAGAAATTGATATAAAGGGAGGGAAAAAGTATACATATATGTTTATTATGTTTAATTATCTAGCATTGAATATTTAGGGTGTAATTATTGATTAGAGATTTGGATTTTGATATTGATGATTAATAATTAATGATTGATGAATTGACATATTTTAGGAGATGATTTAATCTTTTAAATATCATGTGTAAATTAAGTGTTTATTGATTTTAAAGAAATTATTTGAGAATTAGATCAATATAGTATTAGAAGATGTATCTAGGGTATACAAAATAAATATTAGATCATTATAATAAATTATTGCAATTAATTGTTTGATGTTGGAATTGAAATAGATTTTATGATGGATTTGTAAAATTTGTAACTCAAGTTCCAAAAATAACTTTACAGTAAATTTTTGATATGTTTTATGTCTCTAAGCTTATTTTTTATGATAAAAATTTGAGAATGATCTAAAGGTTGGATCTTGAGTTATAAATTATTTTTCAAAACTAGTTTATGATATATTGCATTGTGATTATTTTAGAAATTAAGTTAAGAACTTCATTATTCATAACTGAATATAATGCTCGGTGGAACATAGGTAACTATTGCTAGTTTAATTTAGAATTTTTTAAATATTTATTACCATTGGATATTTATCGTAAATTATATCATATATGTAGATAGGGGTGTAAATGAGTCGAGCCGAGCCAAGCTTTACCTTGCTCAAGATTGACTTGTTTATAATTGAGTCAAGCTCGAGTCGAGCTTTCCAAAATTTTTGATGTATCGCGAGCTTAATCAAATTTTAAACAAGCCTAATAAATATAAATTTTAATATAAATTTTTATTTTTATTTAAAAAATAAAAATTTATTAATAAAAGTATTATATTTCATAGATATTTATAATTTTATATCAATAATTAAATTAAAAAATATTTTTTATAAATTTATATGATTATAAATTTATAGATAATATATCTAAAATTCAATTTTTCTATATAAATTAACGAGTTATCTCATGAGCTTCTTATCGATTTGGCTTACAAGCTTAAATAAGTCAAGTATTGTCTAACTTAAGCTCGGTTTATTTATTAAATGAGCTTGAATGAGCTTTTATCAAATTGAGTTCCAAGTAGCTCATGAACGACTTGGCTCGTTTATACACCTATATGTAGATATGGATTGTGAACATTTAGTTGTGTTAGGAAATCATATGATGATAGATGCAATATATTTTGATAGTATGTATTTAATTTAATGATTTAATATTATTAAATGAATTATTTTAATTATATTAGAATCTATTTGATGAGTTGGATTAAATGTTATTATAAATTGGATAGAAGTTAATTAAGGGAAGTTAGATTTTTATAAAAAGATAATATTGTATAGTTGTAACTAAACATTTTATTGCAAATGTATGAATAAGAATTATGTTATATGTCACTGTAGGTGTTAGTTTGGAAGGTACTGAAGGAGTGTCTAATCCGTGATTAATGAATATTCACATTTTCATATAGGTGAGGGATTACACATGTATATTATAATTAAAATTAAATGTATAGTACTTGATAACATCCTTACGTATAAAATGCTTGACTAAAGTTGGGGAACAATTGATTGCTTTATTGTATTATGTGCTTTACACAGTCACCTTATGTTTATAAGAATGTTATGTTAAATTTGGTTTGATGCTTATTGAATATGTTGAAAATTTGTATTGCAAGTATGGTAATGAATGTTTATGTTATTGTTAACCTGGATTTTCACTCGTGCATGTGCATTTTTGGAATTTCCTCAATACGAATTAGTGTAGTACTCCATTTACTATTTGTAATGTTATAAACCATTTGATCATATGACACATCTGGTTTTTGCCTTGTACAAGGCGGCACATGAAGTTGGCCTTTTTATGCATGCATGCTATGAACTTGCTCTCTTCTCAATATAGCTTGACATAGGTTCCCATTATCAAAACCAAGTTGCACACATATGTTTCATAGCCTTATGAATCATTTAGACATGCGACACATTTAGTTTACGATTTATGTAAATTGGTGCATGTAATGATTTTTCAACTTCATGCTTCACATATAACACTTCATGCGACACATGAAGTTAAAAAGCTCACTTTTTCCCACATTACTAATGCATTTTAGCTTCTTAACTCTTGGATTTTATAAATACCCTTTGGGTATTAGCATTTAGGGGATCCATGAATGATAAATTCTAAGACAAAACTCTACCAAAATCTAATCTCACTTAATTAAGCTCTTAATTAGGTAATTAGAGACTAATTAACCACACTCAAACCCTGATCACGTCTAGAAATTGAAGATTAAGCTCTACTAAACATTGGTGAGTTGATTTTCATTCTACTTTTCCTCTTTTCTCTTGGATTTTCATTGATTTGGTGGGTTTTGCTTTTTTTTTTTAATGTCACAATAGCATTTAGGGCTTCCTAATGGCATAAATGATCTATGATTGTTGAACAATCGATTGACATTCATGATTTTAGCCAAAAAACACGATTTTCCTCTTCTGGTAAACAACTTCATGTGACACATATATTCTTATATGTGGCACATGTAGTTTAATTTTCACTTGATATGACATACATATCACTTAGTGCAATGAATATACCTTCATTTTTATTATGGATGACACATGTATGCATTGATGTGACATATATAATGCTTTAAGTTGATATTTTTAATCATTTTTGCTTTGGTTTTCAATTTCTTTGAAGTTTCTAGTAGCATTTATGATCTCATAATGATTCTAATGATCTGGATTTATTATAAATCATTCTAATTTCATTGATTTTAGCCTCAAAATTGATTAATCAAGTTAAATGCTAGTTTAACATAATTTGGTTGCAATTAGTATGATTGAAGTCAAATTGGATGTTGATTCATGCTTTAATTGATGATTAAGGATGTTAGAGTCTTCCAATTTTGATTTCCATGACCAATTCGATTGATTTTACCATTAAATCAATTCAATTTTGCTTAATTCTTCAATTAAATGTCATTTTAATTGCAATTTTGAATTGTTGACATGATTAGCCTTAATTAGATGTTGACTTATTTCTAAGTGATGCCACATATGATCTTAAAATCTTCCAATTACATCTATGAATTATTTTGCTTAAAGATGATTTATTTTCATGATTTGACTCATGTTAATTCCTTGTGTTCATGAATGTTGCTGACACATTCCTAGGATTTGATCCTTGATTCATGCTTTTATATGGCATAGGATTGATCAACCATATCCCAACATTTCTTTTATTACTTAACATCATTTGTTTACATTTTTTTCATTCGTACACTTTGGCTCGTGCTACCCGAGGTCATTTTTCCAAGTGGAGGAGATGTTGCTATATGACTTAGATTTTTTGTATCATTAAAGATCCTTTATAATAGAATAGACTTCTATTTTATTAATTTTCCCCAACATGTATGATTTAGCCTTATTTCATGATGTATCCCCTATCTCTTTCGATGCCTTTCTATAGGCTATTATTTTAATTTTTATTCATACTGTTATGCCTATTTATGCTTCTATGCTTACTTTATCATTGTCATATGATGCATGTTATACCATGTCATGCTTATGTCTTGTCATCTTACATGTCATACTTATGCCATGTTATTTCACATTATCACACCCGTGACCCAATATGACATGCCTTCCATAGTATAATTACCAATCTTCTCTAATAGAAAATTGATAATTGCTCTACAAAGGATACTTAATATAAATCATTAACCAATTCTCATGAAATCATATCATGCATGCATTTCATATGCAGCAAAACCACTTCATCTTATCATCATAATAATTTATTCAAGCATGCATATCTCAATTTTTAATTGAATTTTGATCCCAACAGAATTTGCTAATTCTGATACCAATTAAAATCATGTCACATGTGTATGTATTGTGAAAACATGAAATGTCACTAATATTTTTACTACCATAGTACAAAAATAAGGTAGTAAGTTGTGCGATCCATGGAATAAGACCTGTCTAATAGTTCAAGACCTTTAGTGATGAACTGACTCAAGTCTCTTGCTGCCACCTCAAATTCCCTAGTCTCTTGCTGCCGCCTCAAATTCCCCTGATCTCTCATGCCACTAGTGCCTAAGTTCATCAATTTACAAATGCTGAGTATAAAACTCAGTGGTACTAGTACATCAATTAGCATAAAATATTCATATCATAGCACAGAGCATATCATTCCATATAATTTATCATATAACATCTTGTCTGCAAGCAAAACTCATTCAGATATCATTATAAAAATAATCCAATCATAATCATATGCAAGGTAATTCACATAATATACATATCATTTTCATCATTCACACAGCACCTTTCAGCATTCAATTCTGATCCTTGCATAATCATTCCATCAAGGTCTATATACATGAATGTGATGGAATATGCCTTTTTCTCTTCGGAATGCATCATGATATGCATTCCCCTCTATTTTTCCTATATCATAATCATAATCATAATCATGAATGCCCAGCATTCTCATATATATATGTGCACATTGTACTGGCTTGGCCATATATCGCTATCTTTTTGATATTTTCATATCATGGTGTTTGATGTATGTCAATTTGCATGATTTTTTTAGTTATTTTTAGTTAGTAATTAATGCTTATTTTATTATGTTTTGCTTTGATTTGTTGGAATTTGATGTGTTTATTGAGTGTGTAGAGATAAGAAAGCCATCAATGAAGAATGAAGAATTTTAGGCATGACAAGTCGAGTCACGATTGTGACATCCAAAGTCATGATCGTGACAGAAGCTAGAAGCAAGGAGAGGCACTTTCAAGTAAGTCACGATCATGACAAAAGCATATCGAGGCCAAGACCACCAATCCAGAAGATTAAGTGGAAGAAATAGGCTCCATGGGGGGAGCAAAAACAAAAAGCTTTAAAGGAGATCTAATGGGCAACGAAATCCATAACATGGGCAAAGATATGGATAAATTGAAGATAAGGCAAGGTATGACCTCCATTCAAAGAGATAAAAGGAGACAGCAAGGTGGTGGCTAAGGTATGCAGTTGGAGAGACTATTCCTATTCAAGATTTACACTTCAAATGGCATTATTTTCTTCTGTAGTGTGTTCCTTCTTTGTTTTCTTCATCCTTTCTTGTGTTTCTTGTAAACCATGAGTGGCTAAGTACTTTGCTATCAGAATTGGTTTCTACAAACCCTTGTTAGGATACTTAATTATGTTGTGTTTTGAATTGCTATGAATGTTTAATTCTAAAGACTGTTATTTAGAAATGATATCTTATGCTTTATGATTGCAATGAGAGTCGAATTATAAAATGCTTGAAAATTGATAGATGTTTAATTCTAAAGATTAGCTTTCAAAATGATATCTTATATTTTGTAATTGTAATGAGAGTTGGATTATAGAATTCTTAAACATTCAAGTTAGGTAGATGTATATGAGAGATCTACATGTCCCTAGCTCTTGTATGATTGCTTAATGGTTTCTCTAATTGAGGGAAATAAATCGAGAGAGTGATTCCAAGATTAATAGAAATCTATTTAATTCTGCCTTAAGAGAGGAGGATTAATGCTTTTGGATATCTTGGATGGTAATAAGCACATGAATATTGTCTTAACTTGGTGATACAGGTTTCAATTCCTATGCTTCTTAATATTGTTTTCATCCTTTAACATTATTTATATTCTTGCTTCTTTAAATACTTATTTTATAATTGATTCACTGCATATGATACATCAAACCTTTATTATTGCTTAAACAAATTGGAAATCAAAAGAGTGGTGGATAAACAATAAATCCTCATGAGATCAATATCTTACTACGATAACCTGTATGCCTGCAGTAAAGTAGTGATCAAAACTACTAGTTCATATTTGGGAACCATCAAGTTTTTAGCACCGTTGTAGGGGATTTATGTGTTTAACATTGCTATTAGAAAGTACAATTCGATTTAAGCATTTTTATATTTTAATTTTTATTTTAATTCTGTAGGTGTATGAGCAAGAGAAGAACCAAGAACTCTCAATCACCATTATTAGAAGTTTATTAAGATTTAACAAGATTTGAAAGGGAGAACTGAAGAGCTGCTCAAGAATGAACTGTGCAAGAAAATCTAGTAGAAATAGCAGAAGAACAAAGGACATTGATGGATGTGGTCAGGCTAGGTTTTTATGCTAACCAACAAAGCATAATGAGACCATCTGTTGCAGCCAACAACTTTGAAATAAAACCAGCTCTACTACAAATGTTGCAGTCTTTGGTACAGTTTTTTTGGTTTAGCAAATGAAGATCCTAATGCTGATATCTTAAATTTTTTGGAGATTTATGATACATTTAAGTACAATGGTATGACAAAGGACGCGATCCAACTATGTATATTTCCATTTACATTGAGAGACAAGGTAAAGATTTGGCTAAATTCCCTGACCCCAGGATCTATCACTAATTGGGACCAGCTGGTACAAGTTTTCTTAGCCAAATACTTTCCCTTGGCAAAAACAGCAAAAATCATCAAGGAAATTACTAATTTTCAGCAGATGGATAGTGAATCTCTCTATGAAACATGGGAAAGATTTAAAGAGCTTTAAAGAAGATGTCCTCATCATAATTTGCCTAGAGAATTGCTGCTCCAAACGTTTTACGATGGAGTTAATGCAACTACAAGAGGGACCATTGATGCAGCAGCCAAAGTTTCTCTTATAAAGAAGACAATCGAGGCAGCATATGAACTGCTGGAAGAAATGGTAGCCACCAATGCATTATGGATAATAGATAGATCCAAAATGGTAATCAAAGAACATAAAGGTGTTATATCTTTAGATGTTATTACTGCTTTGTAGGCTGAAGTTGCAAATTTGACAAAATAAATTAACAACTTATTAAAGGTATCGAGTTCATGTGAGCTGTGTGGGTAATCAGGACATACTGTTGATGATTGCAATGTATGTGCGAATGTAGAGCAAGCTAATTTCATAGGAAATATGCCACACTCCATTGGAAGATAAGGTAACAACCCTTACTTCAATACTTATAATCTGGGATGATGAAACCATCCAAATTTTTTGTAAAGTAACAATGCAAGAAATGTTCTAAAGATACAACCATCAACCTTTCAAAATAACTTTGAGTCTAAGATTGAGAAGTTCATGGAAATGTTGAGAACAAAGCTAACAAGCTAGCAAGAATTACAAAAGTGAATGGAAGCAAAATTTGATGAAATCATAAAGAATCATTCATCCTCCATCCAAAACTTAGAAGTACAAGTAGGGTAGCTGGCTACAACAATAGCATAAAGAAATCTTGGAGGACTTTCAAGCAATACGGAGCCAAACCCTAAGGAGCAAGTCAACGCTATCCAATTAAGGAGTGGAAAGGAGCTTATTAATAAAGGTAAGAAACTTGTAAATAATAAGGAAAATTACAGGATAAAAGATTAAAGGAGTATGAACTATGAAGCTAGGACTTCAGGAACACAGGTAGAGACTGAAGAAAGTCTCTGTCACGATCATGATCGAGGTACCAGACAAAAGAAGAGAGAAAGCAAGCAAGGGCCAGGTAAGTATATGCCACCCATTCCATTTCCATAAAGACTTATGAATCCAAAAGTTGATGAAAATTTTATTACTTTTGTGGAAAAATTGAAAAAATTGAGAATCAATGTGACATTTGCTAAAATGATACAGGACATGCCTAAGTATGCCAAATTTCTAAAAGAAATCCTGGTACATAAATGCACGTTTGATGACACCCAACCAGTATCATTAACTAAAAATTATAGCTCAATCATTTCAAGTAGTATACCATCTAAGCTACAAGATCTAGGAAGTTTTATTATTCCATGTAAAGTAGGAAACTTGGTGTTTAACAAATGCTTGTGTAATTTAGGCATAATTATCAACTTGATGCCATATGCCATTTTTTAGAAGCTAGGTCTTGGAGATATCAAAACAACTTCCATGGTAATTTATCTTGAGGATCAATTGGTAAAGAAACCATTTGGTATTATTAAGGATGTCTTAATGAAGATGGACAAGTTCATCATTCCGGTGGATTTTGTGGTGCTAGATTACAATGAAGATGTCAACTATCCCCTGATTTTAGGAAAACCTTTCCTAAACATAGGATGAGCATTGGTAGATGTGCATGAAAGGAAACTTATCTTACGAATCGATGAAGAACGAATAGAATTTTGCATAAAAAAGGCATTAAAGCAACCGATAGAAGGTGAGTCATGTATGAAGATTGATGTGATTGATGAATGTGTTTCAGCTGTCATGGATAAGGAACCAAAGGTTGTCATAGTAAATGAGGAACCAAAGGATGTCACAGTAAATGAGGAATCTTAGGAAATAGATGAGGAAGGTGTGGAACCACCTAGAATCAAGTTATTGGTAAGAAATTCTAACCCTGCTCCTCCTTCATTTGAAAAACCACCTGTGTTGGAACTCAAAACTCTACCAAAATATTTGATGAATGCTTTCTTAGGTAATAATGAGACTTTACCAATCATTATATCTAACAAACTAACCCTTGAATAGGAGGACAAGCTGCTCAAAATAGTGTAAAAATACATTTGAGCTTTAGGCTGGCAGCTATTTGACATTAAAGGAATCAGTCCAGACATGGTCATGCAAAGGATACACTTGGAGGAAGGCAATAGGCCTGTGTGAGAAAGACAAAGAAGACTTAACCCAAACATGTAAGAGGTAGTGAAAAAGGAGGTGATAAAGCTACTGGATGCACATATTATCTATCATATTTCTGATAGTGAGTGGGTGAGTCTTATCCAATGTGTTCCTAAGAAAGGAGGTATGATTGTTATTGAAAATGAAAAGAAAGAATTATTATCAACTAGGACTGTAACTAGTTGGAGAGTGTATGTAGATTATACGAAGTCGAATTCTGCTACTATGAAGGATCATTTTCATTTGCCTTTTGTGGAATAAATGATTGAAAAAATTACAGGTCACTCTTTCCATTGTTTTCTAGATGGTTATTCTGACTATAACCAGATTTTCATTTTTCATCAAGACTAAGAAAGAATAACTTTTACATGTCCATATGGTACTTTTACATATATACGCATGCCTTTTGGTTTATGTAATGCACCTACTACTTTTCAAAGGTGCGTGATTGCCATATTTGCTGACATGATTGAGAAGTTTATGGAAATTTTTATGGATGACTTCTCCATGTTTAGAGACTCTTTTGGATCATGTTTGGAGAATTTAGAAAGAGTCCTGAAACACTATAAGGACACCAATCTAGTACTTAATTGGGAAAAATGTCATTTCATGATGGATGAGAGGATTGTGCTTGGCCGCAAGATCTCTAAGGAAGGTATAAAGGTGGACAGAGCTAAAATTGAGGTAATATCTAATCTGCCACCTCCATGGAATGTGAAAGGTATGCGTTCTTTCCTTTGACATGTGGGATTCTAATTCTGCTTTATCAAAAACTTTTTTATGATTGCTAGACCTTTGATGAGCTCGTTAGTCAAAGATGTATTGTTTGATTTTAATAATGAGTGCTTGAATGCTTTTAACATGATAAAGAATGCATTAACCATAGCTCCGGTGTTAACTTCACCAGATTGGTCCTTGCCATTTGAGATTATGTATGATGCTAGTGATTTTACCTTAGAATGTGTATTGGGGTAAAGAAAAGATTAGAAATTACATGCTATTTATTATGCCAACAAAACTTTGACAGGACCATAATTGAACTACACCACAACTGAAAAAGAACTCTTGGCAGTAGTGTTTGCATGTGATAAGTTTAGAGCTTATCTATTGGGCTCCAAAGTTATTATTTTTACTGATCATGCTGCTTTAAGGTATCTGTTGCTATAAAAGATGCAAAGTTAAGGTTAATTAGGTGGGTGTTGTTACTACAAGAGTTCAACATCAAAATCAAAGATAAGAAGGGTGCTAAAAATGCAGTTGCTGATCATCTTTCACGATTAGAGAAGGATGATGATGATGAAGAGAATAATCCCATCAAAGAAGAATTACCATATGAGTCTGTATTCATGGAAAAATAAGTAGGAATTCCTTGGTATGTAGACATGGCTAATTATCTAACCTGTAGTATGGTGCCTTCCAATATGTCATATCAATAATAGAGAGGTTTTTTGCAAATACCAAGTATTATCAATAAGAGAAACCCTTTTTTATTTCGCTAATGTACTGATGGCTTGATAAAAAGATGTGTTCTTGAAGAGGAAATAATGCCTATACTAACATAATGTCATGATTCATCTTATGCAAGGCATTATGGTGCAAACAAAATAGTAAGTTAGGTACTAGAATGTAGATTCTATTGGCCAGCAAACTTCAAGGATGCAAGGAATTACGTGCTGCATTGTGACAAGTGCCAAAGAACCTAGACATGGAAATATTTGATGTATGGGGCTTAGATTTTATAGGATCGTTTCCCACATATATGAGAAACAAGTACAAATTAGTGGGACTTGATTATGTCTCAAAATAAGCTGAAGCAATTACTAGTCTTACCAATGAGAGAAGGGTTATAAGTTGATTCATAAAGAAGCTCTTTACCAGATTTGGAGTCCCAAGAACATTCATCAGCAATGGAAGAGTGCACTTCTATAATGCTAAGTTCGAGGCTCTGCTCAAGAGGTTTAATGTGCATTATAAGGTGTCCACAGCCTATCACCCACAAACAAGCGATCAAGTGGAGGTAGTCAATCGAGAATTGAAGAAAATCTTGGAGAAGGCAATAAATAGTTCCAAGAAGGATTGATCATCAAGGCTTAACGACACTCTTTGGGCATACCACATAGCATTCAAAACCTCTATAGGAACACCTCTTTATAGGATGGTTTATGGTAAAGCCTATCATCTACCAGTGGAGCTTGAGCATAAGGCATACTAGGCGATTAAATTTTGAATCATGATCTGAAGAAGTTAAGAGAAAGAAGGTTATTGCAACTGCAGGAACTTAAAGAGCTAAGGCACTTAGCATATGAGAATGCTAAGTTGTACAAGGAGAAGACTAAACAGTGACATGATGCACACATCAAGGTAAAATCCTTTAACATTGGTGACAGTGTGCTCTTGTTTAATTCTAGGTTGAGGTTATTCCCTGGAAAGCTGAAGTCACTGTAGAGTGGTCCATTCGAAGTGATACAAGTCTTCGAAAGTTGAGCACTAGAGTTGAGGAATGAAAGAGGAGAAACTTTCAAAGTGAATGGGTAGCAATGCAAAGTCTACCTCAGAGGTTTGATTCACAAACCAAAGGAGGTAACACCTTTAGAATGAGCCCAAAAGAAAGTAAGGTTTCACGTCCTTCAGTTGCATAACATGCTCCTGTAGAATGATTATTAGCTTCTTAACTGAGAAAGTCAATAATTATCCTACAAAGGATTCCATACATTCCATAAAAATTTTTTTTAAACTATATACATATTACTAGCATGCAACTCATATTAATCCAAACCATTTATTATCCTAGATTATAACATCATAATTATGTCAATAAAGTTATAATATACACACATTAATATTTTACAGATCTTTAATTTTGCCAAACTTACTTTATTTACTGCCAAAGTACTTTATTTAAGTAGTTGCATAATAATGTATAAAGATAGAAGTCTGAAGGAAAACTTAAACCATGTACCAATAAAATGTTGATATGTCCAACTGCTGCTTTTAACATTTTGGTTCAACGACTTTGCTTGGTCCTACGTTTATCAATTGACAAATGCTGAGTATAAACTCAGTAGTGCTAGTTATAGCATGTAAAACTTAAGGCATTTATATTTCATGAAATGTTAATGCCAAGAAATCATTATGTCATACATTTCAAACAACATGTATATTTCATTTGTATATCATGTCATTTAGGTATGAATCATTTAACATGACTAACTTAAAACATGATGAAATATATCATTTAATCATATCATGAATTCACATCATATTATACCGTATATCATGAATTATGAATAGTGCATCTATATGAGAATGCATTTATGCTATGCATTCTCCCTCTTATTCCTTGATCCATCATTTTATTTAAATGCGCATTTACTGGGTCTTTCATTATAACATAACTTTGATTCTTCACATATGAGCTCATTTAACATCTTGCTTTTCAATTTTGTTTCTTTCATATCATGATAACATATTATTTTATTCCTGTAGGAATTTATATCATTGTGCTCAGTAGAATCATTTAGCTTTTTTCTCATATCACATCATATTTTATTTTTTTCTCCTTATTTCACTATGTCATGTTTACGTTGAATGCTTTATGTTCATGATATATATGATGCATAATTAAATTCAATTTGTTGTAATGCTATTGCATTACCAAACCTTTGCCTCTTTGATCATTTAATAATTGAGGACTTCAAACATTCTAGCACGAACCTGGTATGTCCTTCCCTTTGCTAATATCCTTGGATGATTCATGAATATTTTCCACTGATTTACCTATTTCAAAATCAATATTAATCTTTTATTAGTAATTACATTCATCCTTTATCATTCTTATCATTATATACCACTGAATAAATCAATGTCATTTCTAATGTGTTTCTTTTAGTTTACTGCTTAATTTTCCCCTTAATAATAACTTAATTTATTTAAAGTCATTCTATCTTTACTACCATTTGATCATCCTTTTCTATTTTAATTTATAAAACTATCATCATTTTTGCTATATTTTCGTATCATAACAAACTTTAATCATACCTTAAAGTCCTTTAAATGAACTTTATTCTAATAATATCATGAATAATCTCATTCATAGTAATAAATACTTCTTATTCTTTTTCTATACTTCAAATAAAACAGTTAAAAACATCTTTATCGTGCATGTTTTGTTTATCTCCTTTTAGTATCTTAAATGATAATCTGTGAAATAGTTAAGATCAATTACCTCTTATTAAGGACTATTCCTTTTAAAGCAAGTTATTATCGCTATTAATAAGTATATAGATATTTACCAAACAGTTTAAAATTAATCCACTACTTATTTATTCTGTTATCGTTTAAGTTATAAACAACATTATGTTTATATTTTGCAACGTAATTTAGTTTCTGTTGAAAATCAGTTGTTGTTAAGTCATAATTTAATATGACAGCCTTAAATATATGATAAAAATAACTCTGTTGATATCATAATACTGATTACTTCTTAATATCCTATCTATATAACTCTATCAGTTTCTTATTACTATTTCTGTCTAATCTTAACTTCTGTTATCAAATTAAGTTCAGTAATACCTTAAGCATTTAGAAAAATATTCAGTTCTAGAATTCATTTAAATCAAAAATAATCAATTCTTAAATAATATCCTGCTAGCTGATGCGTAAAAATCCTGTTAACTTAAGACCAATAATTAATCAAAATAGAAATCTCTTAATAATCCTAATATCAGGTAATTATAATGCTTAATTAACTTAACTTATAACCAATGACTATAAACTTTATATTATGACTTAATCATTCTTCTGTTACTCATGCTTAGTCTTAGGTATAATGTCATTAAGTATAATTGTTTAACATTTAATCCTTTAATCT
>CANYBF010851406.1:0-17077 GCA_948192965.1 Dalechampia spathulata
CCCCCCCCCCCCCCCCCCCCCCCCCCCCCCCCCCCCCCCCCCCCCCCCCCCCCCCCCCCCCCCCCCCCCCGCGGGGGGGGGTGGTTTGTGTGGTAAAGGATTTAGGAAGGGTTTTTGAAATAAATAATTTTTTAGGAAAAATAAAAAATCAATGATCTAATTTTGTTAGTTCATAAAATATTTTTAATTTTTACAATGGAACATTTTTTTGTGAATTTTCATTTATATTGTTTTCTTGAAAATAATCAAATTCACAATCATCTCTTATCCATAATTTTCACAGATTCTTTTATATATTAATATTTATCAGGAATTTATCAAATTTCATTCATATTTATATGTATTTATCTCAACTGAACTATAATACATACATGAGAGACTGCTAAATCTGCATAAAAGAAGTGTGGATTGATTCAAATATATGAAAAGTAGTCTAGGGAAGGTTTGAGACTCTCTTGGATAACATGAATAAATCCTATCCAACTCAATGTAATCCAAGGTATCGTTCTAAGTTTCTTTTTTCGCTTCATTAACATTTTATATCCTCCAAAAAGAAAAAGGAACAACTGAAGCATTTCATTACATGATGATGCAGGCACTGAACTTAGAAATGATTTTAAAACGAAAGTCTCAGCCAACTACTACTTGGGGTGGTGAAGAACTCTGCATCTCTTCTGCTGATATTTCTGTGACATCATCCACGGACTTGGTTGGCATAGCTCTTCCAATTTTCTGGATGGCACCATTCAACAGCATCTCTTTTTCCAAATGCAAGCAATAGCTCTCAAAGTTTCTTGAACTCACCATAACTCCAAAATCCAACAAGAAAAGTAGTTCAATTTCCAGCCTGTTTAATTCTGCATTGCTAACTCCACCAACTTTTGCATAGAATGCATTGTTATAATGCCTGCATCATTCCCAAGTCCGTCAAATATATATGTATATTCTTATTTTCCATTCTGATTGCAACAGATGACAAAACCCCCCATATAATAATAGATAATTTTATTTACCAGTCAAACAGAAGTACTGAAGAGAACAATTTTTTCCTCAAACAAATACATATATATGGAAAAGAAGGTTTCGTCAAGAAAAAAAGGGATCATATATACTGTTAAATGCATCAAATCCAGCACAAGAAAGGAAGAAAAGAACTCACACATCATCCAGCATCTTCGAAGCAACCATGACAGAAGTAACCAGCAATCTGTGAATATTCAATGATATCACAAGAGAATCAGGATGTTTATGAACCAGCCTGTCTATGTACACATATCCAACCACAAAACAAGATGGGCTACAATTTGTGTACTTGTACAGCCTCTCCAAGTACTTTGGTATGCTTATGGTTGGTGGCCTTACACCATGAAACGCATTCAAGCTTTTCCCTAGCTGTGTCAAACCTGAGCTCACTCCATCCCCCTCACGGCTCAGGTTACTCACAAGCAGGTCGTTTCGAGCCACCAATCTCTCTATCACAGTAGACAATATGGTCAAGACTCTAGGTGTGATTTGCTCGGATTGACTCGGCTCTGGCTGCCTGCTGGTGTTGATGGTGAGCTCGCCCCTGGCTGACATTTAGAAGCTATTTTCTTCCATCAAAATAAAGGATGAAGCGAGCAATTGAAGGACTTTTGAGACAACGGGATTGGGATTGGTTGGCAATGTTTGAACAGGTGTGCAAGTTTCTATGCATGTTATCTACGGTGCGGGAAATCGTGAAATGGGCTTTTGACACGTGCACATTGATGATCTGTAAATGGAACTACAATTTTATAATACGTTAGCATTTGATGTTAATGTGTGGAAGAAATTGGTAGGCGAGGATGAGGCTAAATTCTGATTTGGCAAGGGGCCCACCAGTAGATGACAATGGATTGAGGGAACGGAATGAAGATGAATGCTCTACTTGGACAACAACAATTCACGAAACAAGTGGTTTACCTTACCCAGACAAACCAGAAAAATGCCCGCATATGCAATTCCTGACGAATATAACCACTTGCCAAATTCTGCCAGAGTTCAAAATTTGAAAATACACTCGCATGCAGCAAACTCTGCTCTCACTTGGCGAAAAAAATACATTTATAACGTAGAATCATCTGATCAATATCTACCAGTGTAAAGTTTGGATAGGCTGTTACTCTTATGAACAAAAAAATTGATATGAATTGAAAACTATAATTAGAATTAAAAAGCACAGCTCAGAAAAAATATGGAGGACACCCTTCAAAATCTCCATGCTGCTCCTAGCAAGATATATAATACCGTTTGTGGTCTATACATTATGGTTACTGGGCCCTAATAACTTGGTTTCCTCACTTGAGATTTCATTCATCTGAAGCTGAATATTTGACTTTGACGTCATCTTGTTCCATTCGTTTTCAACACGGAAGAAAACCCACTGGAAGCGGCGAATCATTTCCAGGGCAGTGATGGCAAACACCGTTAGATAATTGTGACGGAGATGCGCCGACAGTTTGTATGTCCATGTGCAACGTAGAATCAAATTACTCCCTATCACCCAAAAATACACCTGCAACTCCAAATTATTACCATTACTGTAGAGAAATGACAACCGGTCAAACCACAACAGTCGAAGATACAGGCTAATATAGCAAGTGAATCAACTTCAAGCTAATCACAATATATAAGATGGTACAAAATTTTCTGCTACGAGATAAAAAATTACTTGAGCAAAAATCTCATTGCATCAAAAGCATTTTGATGTTTGCAACATTGTAGATGCCTGGACTCTGGTGTCAAACCAATCAGGCCAGAAGGTTTACCTAGGAAGGATAGCTATGATCCTCAAAAAGCAGCAGTAATTCGGTAGTCCCCAGACGGGTGACATAGTGAATTTAATTCTTACCCATTTCCGTCCATAGAGTAGATAAGAGCAGATATTTGGTTTATTGAAATTGAAAATTCGAGTGAAGCAGCTGCAAAAAGTAGAAAACGAACAGTTAAAAGATTTTAATGACTTCCTATGCTTGCGAATTTATTTAGCCTACAAATTGAGACTCTGGCTGGAAGAAGTGCACTAGTGGAACAAAAATAGGCAACATTCTATAAGAGCCAAGCAATAACCAAGAGACAATTTTTACATTATAACTGTGAAAAATAGGCACATACCAAGGGACAACTGTTACATTAGAGCATACCTCAGGTCCCAATCCCGTGTGACATCCCAATAGAATGAATATAAAGAGTTTAAAACACTTGATAGAAGCCACAGAGGTCGATAAAAGCTTGTCCACTTATCAGGGAAGACATGATATTTCAGTGCTGAAAGAAATATCACTGGCACCGCAGTCGAATATTTTAAAGCTGAAACCATAAGTATCTAAACTTAATGCAGTTCAAGCAACAAAAATTATCTATTATACAAAGCCGATACATTCATAGCTAAGTTTTTCTCAAATAAAAATATAGTTGAACACAAAAAAATGCATTAGACAGTGGCAAGTAAAAACTAAGTTCTGCAATGCACATTTAAAATCTCAAAACAAAATATTAAGCTGAACATAATCATTCAACATTCACCAATAAAGTTAAGAAAAAAGGGAATAGCTGCATAGCTCAGAATTTCAAAAAGACCTAACAAGAACTCTGATAGCTAGGGGTGGGCATTTGATGGTTCGTTACTGAACTGAACCAAATTTTTATCAATATACAAAACCAAACTGAATTTTTTTTGGTTTGAAAATATATGAATCGAACTGAATCAAATTTTGGTTTAATCGGTTTGGTTCAGTTTTTTACCTTATTTTTTCGGTTATTTCAGTTTCTGAACCAAAAATTTTAATTTTCTAAAACTGAACCGAACCAATTTGTTTCAGTTCACCTTTTCAGTTAAGCAAACCAAATGCTCACCCCTACTGATAGGGGAGGCCCAAGCCCAAACATGTGGAAGGCGTACGTCAGGGGGAAGAAAACTAAGAAAATTTTTAGGGACCAATTGACAGGGAGTACACTTGGACAAGTTAGTAAGAATGTCCTTTGTATACATAGGCAAAAGGAGGAGAGAAGGGTATCCTTTTTGTTAACCATTGTACTGGTAAATGCTTTGATCATTTCTTATGGCAGAAGTACTTCTCTGAGTCGGGAATACTCCTGGGGATTGAGAACTGAACCTTGGTAATTCTCTTTCTTAAAGAACTGCCTTTTATTTTCACCTTTTATCTGGAAACTAGTAGTGATTTTATCAGAAAAGTTGCTTGGAATTATCTATTGACTTCCTGACTCTATCAAACTCCTCCAAGGCAAAGGCTGAAATTCCAGAATATAGACAACGATTCTTGACCAAAAATGTCTGTTAATAGCTTTCTGGAAATAGAAATGTTCAATAATAGCTCTTCAGAACTAGAAATGCCAGATAATAGCTATATAGTGATTATTACCGCAAAACTCTAAATTTCATAAACCAAGGGACTCCTTGAATGATTCAAGTTTTCAAGTTATTAATACTCAAGGCCCTTTGGCATAAGCTTTTGCTCACCTATTTTCTCTTTGTTTTTCAGGAACCTCATTTTTGGCCATGGGAGAAGCAGAGTAAACAATGCTTCAACCAAAAGTAGACAGAAAAAAAGCAGAAATAGTATAAAAACTGTAATTTCAAAAATCCAGCAAGCCACAACAATGCCAAAGTGGCTCATTGAGAGAAGGTGAGCTATAGTAATTGATCAATAGTTCAATAAGTTGTTTACAAACATATGAATTGAAATATATAAGAAAAAAAAAAGGCAGTGGAGGAGAATTCTAAGAGGAACATACCATTAAGGAGAGATGTTTTTTCCCTAGAATCTTTGTATTGTCGAAGGCATTGAAACAATCGAAAAATGTAAGGTAAAACAAGAATTAACGGAATTGCAATGGAGTGACTGCCACAAACAGAATCCGCTTCAAACCATGCAATGGTGGCAACCTAGACGTATGCAAACAGAAAACAGCAGATAAGACATAAATGGAGATCATTGTTCAAAGGACCAGATTAAGTAGGAAGCTCCATTTAATAACCACTACAAAATAAAGTCCAAAAATACTACATGCAAACAGTAAAGGGACTAATAATCGGGTGTCTTGCAACCATAGGTAAAGCAGTCATTCTTCTCAAATCAAGAGTTGTGTGCAAAAGAGAGAAGAAAGGCTACACCTTACATCCCAAAACTGGCTCCTTTCTTTACACATAAATACTAATTTATCAAACACATGCAAGAAACGCACTTCTGATTATTAATTCATCATAACAGACAAAATTTTTACAACAACAAAACTAACCTGTCGATGGATCATTCGGCACACTGAACGCTCCAAATCTGAAAATACCTGCAGAGAATTGCATTTAGAAAACAGATGGTAAGTAAAATCATTATGGAAGTAATATTGATGGAGGCTTGCAAAGTTGATTATAAAATCAAGTCATAGAATCAGAAGATTTCACAAACTAAAATAGCTTATGCATATTAAGTAAAAGTATTGCAGAGACAAAGATCCCTTTGCATTTTGTAACATTATATTCCATACCTCAGATCCCTAAATAGCAGTGACATTTTTGTGAGAAACTGAAAAATATCGTAATGTAAAATATCATTCTATCAACTTACTACAGTTTAAAACAGCAGTTTTAATCAAACAATTTTATCATACCTTTTGATAATCTTGAATGAAATATTTATTGGAACCCATCTGGACCATGTGCTAAACGCTAATATAATTAATATTGACAGCTCAATCTATTTCTAATTGAAACTTACAGAAGATATTTTCTCTGCATTTCCTATCATTTTATACTTATCTTTAACCTTTACTTAAAGACATCAAAGAATTAAGATCCAGTTTATGAGACAAATGAGAGTGATCAAAGAAGTCATTTCACGTGCCATCAACCTTTCTTTTACAAATTTAGTACATGAGAAATGTGTTTATCTATTTTATGGCTTTGACAAGCAAATTTGCTATAAATTTTAGGTATCTAAGATTTTATTAGCAATTTGAAACTATCTTGCTTTGTTGCCATTGTAAGATTGTATAATTTTACAAGTTGATTCACAATTAAGGTAAAAAAGAGGAGAACATCTTGCTGAAGTAGTAGCAATCAAATATCTAAAAAATGTCAGCCTCATATCCTGAATGGGTGCTCTGAACACAATAAGAATTGTTGGAAATTTACTATTAATAATTAAAGCTATTTCATAAACTCTACAACATATCTATCTATTATCAGAACAAATGAAAGACAGCATCTGAACCAGAGAAAAAGGAGAAACAAATGAAAGACAGCATCTGAACCAGAGAAAAAGGAGAAAGCATTGGAGTCAGAAAAGCATATATTTGATTCCAGACAGGAAAAGGAATTAAATATTTTAATGTAATTTCCGCCATTAATCACACACATCAGATTGCCAAGTTATTTAAATGTTCTGTCGGCCAGTCTATAACAGATTTCTATGAATGTAACAAAGTATTCAATGCTGTAAAAAAGGTTCAACCAAAGACCAGCCAAGAAGCTGAAGTACAGTCCTAAAAAATGTATTTAGGAGCCAACCATGAAAGGAACTTACACAATCACCTAATAGTCAATAAAACCAACTGAAAATCTTAAATTTTTCCCATAACACATGTTTCTTAGAGAACAAATGCTGCGTATGGTTAAGAGTCTAAAAAATAAAAGAGGAACCATAAATGATATTTTTCAAACCTGCAAGAAATAAACATTATGATGCATACCTTTGACATGGATGTCAAAATATCAGCCAAGAAGAAGTCAGAAAACGTAATTGCCTGTAATGATAACACAAACATAAAATTAAGAACAATGCATTATTCAGAATTCTTGGCAAACAAAAGATAATTCGAACGAAAGAAAGGAAAATCACAGCACTCATAAATTCCTATCCCAGACATCAAACAATAGATCATGTGGTCTGGCTAACAGCCTCATAGCTCAATAGTATATACTTTTCTACAATTACAATGAGACATTGCATGAATAATATTGCCAACCAAACTACCACGCTAGCTGACTAGGAGGCCTGCAAAGTTCTTGGGCAGTCTTTTTGTTGCAAATGCGTGGGACCATAAAATATGTACAGCACAAGTCATACAGCTTTTGTTCATACCCAATTGTTATCTGACTGACAGAAATGAAGTTGTGAACCAAATAAAATCAATAAGTTAAACTCAGCAAGACATCCACAAATTTGATAAAACCTAGATCTCATAGTTAATATTCACTGCATGTTTTGACCATTCAAAAGTCCATTCAACAAGTAAGAAGCTTTAGAAAATGAATTAAACATGGATGAAATAGTAAAAGAAAATTTTGATCATAATCTTGCCTGTAGTGGGAAAACTATTCGCCACAGAGTCCTTAAGAAGTAGTAGCGGGATGATAAATAAAAAATATCAAAGGGGAATATCAAAACCATCAAAACAGCACAGTATACTAGAACCTGCAACAGAAGGGAATGTCAAATGAACGCAATTCCAACAAGAGAGATGGAGTTGACATAGTCAGAACATTGCATGTTTCATATTAAACATAGAAAAACAAAGATTTCAGTAATAACATATCAGGAATTAAATAGCAAAACAAAAATACTGTTGCACATGCTCGTTATTAATGCAAGCATATTCAGTTCATCTATTTCTCCAGAACTTAGTGATGTGTTACAATCACTCTACAAATTGACAAGACAATGATTGAAGTAACTGTCTGCCACTTTCACAGTTTCAAGGAACTACTGTGAATTTGTGTAGCTATGCTGATTAAACAAACCATCAAGGACCTCAAGCATTACAAAAATATCCTTATGTTGTCCTTTCTTGATAACATACAAAATCAATCAGAATATCAAATGCATGAAGGGAAGATGGCAACATTTCTAAATGCACATAAAGCATTATACAAATGTTCAACTGGTGATTTCATGGTGAAAGAAATGGAAGTAGAAATGACAATCAACCAACTCAACAAAAGAACATTTCATTGAAAAAAAAAGAACATCTATTACACTGGTTGTGATGCTGCCAATGATACTTCCCCATGAGAATAAAGGTAAAGATAGGCTGTCATGCTAGTTGGGGCAATGATAGTCATCCATGTTGCAACCTGAAGATATCATGACAAATAGTTACATTATGCAAGTATTCTTATGCTACAACAATGCAGAATAAAACTAATCATGGACAAGGAGAGAGTAAACAAGCTATCATCCTGTCAAGAAACTCTCACAAAATCATTCATAGTTGTACTAGTTTGTTTTATGGGCATAACTTAAGTGTCTACATTGTCCATCAAACAACAAAACATCTGCTCCAGCCAGTAAAAGAAAAACACAGAATCACGAACAAGAAACAATTATGTTCCTTACAGCAACAATCCTACAAAAGTGCCTTTCCAGTTCGTGGCAAGTAATTGAAAAAAAATGAATTATCAGAAAGAAACAACTTTGATCTATACCATGCTCATTAAATGAAGCATCTTTCCAGTTCCCTCATCCAGTTGCCATAAGCAAAGAAATCATGACTAAAATTTTAATTCAAACATAAATGAAAAACCTTTCCTCGCATATTCAGATGACTTCTATTTCAATTATAGGTTGATTAAATATTTTCAGGCATTGCATCAGTTTGAAAGAAAAGGTTGAAGAAAAAAATTTTTCCAATCATAAAAATATGCAATATATTTCTTGTAGACTATTAGCCCATAAAAAGGACAGACTAAAACCAGCAATAGTGCATGGCATAACAGTAATGGTAAGTTGGTAATATAAGAAAACAATGATGTGTTATGGAGAACAACTGAAAAATTACTGTCAATTCTGAGATACAAAACCTTCCATATCTCTTTGTGGGTTAGATGATTTTGATCAAGATCAAAAACTTTTGCATAACTGACAGTAGACTGGGCAAAAACCCATAAATTTAGTCCCCAAAGCCAAACCATCATAGTCTGCAATGTGAAAACCAGAAGAAAACATTCTCACTATACATGACAAGAATGTAAGCATCACACTACAGTTATCTCATTCAATAACATAACCATTACTAACCACTAGAAGAAGAGGATTATAGTACAAAAATGCCTCGTATAGGAAGAGATCCCGTAAATCCACACTCATTCTCATGACAGAATCCCATCCAATCTGCAATATCAAATGTGTCCATTATGGTGATGCAGCATGGGAAATTTGATGAAACTTAAATGGTCTCTAAAATGTGGTTAATGCTAACATCAGATATAAAATACCAAAATGATTGCATCCAGTCACGAGAAGAACACACTCACCTTGCAGCAACTGAAGCCCCAAAGAAAGAATAGCAGTACCTGGACATTAAACTCTCTTAAGATCATTAAAGATTTGCAACAAATAAAATGGCTAAACATGGGCATTAACAGCCAACAGTAGAAACAGGAGAAAAACTAGGTATAGATTTTGATTATGAGAACAAGCACACCTAGCAGCGTCAAGCCAAACGCTAGCATACCTTCAAATAACTTTAGTCAATTCACATGGATTTTTATATATTGTGCGTTCAAATAATGCAATTGCAAGAGACAAAAAAGGAAACATGCTAATACAAACAAAAATGTTATTGCTAGCCATTAATTCCTTCGGTTAGAAGAACCAGGCCATTTTAACTAGACACCTGAGAAATACGATATAATAGAGCCAAATCTTTAAAATGTCAGGAATGCAGGTTTAACCCTTGGTAACATGATCCATAGATTAGCTTATATCTAATACAGACATTAGTCTAACATCACTAAAAGCTAAACCTTGAATCTCCATAACAACACTGGAGATGGCATGATAGCAGCACTAGCTATTGGTGCAATCATGCTCTTCACATCGTTAGACTCCATTGAATGCAATAAAGCTTCCTCTGTACCATTTCCCTGATCTCCAACTGACAAAATAAACTAATCATTAGCATATGAATCAACATGAAACCAAAACAATTATACAAAAAAAAGTGGAAACAACGCAAAAAAATTATATGAAAAGCAAGAGAATTCTAATATTATTCTTTTTATTTTTCTACCAAGATCAAAGACAACAGGTCGGCTACCAGACTTCCTCAAATGCGGACTTTTGTTAGGTGCAATCACTTGACCTCCAAACATAGATGTAATCGCAGTTAGCACCGGTGTCAACTGATTAACGCCCACAACTATCTCAATAACCTGTAATCAATACCAACACTGATCACTATCAAACCACACTCAAAAAGAAACAATACCCAGATAAACAAAATGCACAAGGAATTGGAGGATCGTAAAATTCAAAATAATTAAGAAAATGCAGATTCCACGAAAATTAAGAGATCTTAAGCTTAAAATGCTTCTTTCTAACAAGTATTCAGAAGAAAAAAGACCAGAAACATACATATAAGGGGAAAACAATTGTGGAAAATGGATCAAAATCACAAGGAAACAAAAAGAGCGAGAGAGAGAAAATGAGAGAAACTTACATAGAGGACGGGCGTTGAATTGGATGCTTTAGATCTGATATTGATGATACTTGTTATTCTACTTTTTCTTTAAAAAAATTGAAAATTGAGTGAGAAATAAGGAAAGTGCAGGGGGGGGCGGGGATGGAGGCCTTCTCGAGGTACGAAGGAAGTTAAGAAAAAGTACTATTTTACAGATTTCAGAAGTATAAATTTTGATTAAGATATGTTACTTGAAGTATAAATTTTGATGAAGATATGTTACTTGTTTTGCTTCTTTATCCTTAAAATGAAAATATTTTTAAGGAAAAAATAGATTATATTCTAATTTAGCCATTTTCTATTCCATTTAATACCATTTATTTTATTTTCCCTAAAAGAGTTCCATATAAATTTAAATTAGGATTAATTATAAAAATAATTTTTTTATTTTTATTTTTTGTATGGATGAGATATCAATTTTTTACTAGTTGAAGGTTGAATATGTTAAGAATTAAGGTATTCTAACTATAAGAAAATTAAGTGTACTTTTTTGATATATGAAAAAGAATCATTGTGTAAGTAATAAAAGAAATGTGAATTTCTAACTTCATCTACTACTGAAATCTACTTGACTTAGAAATTAAAAAGAAATTGAAGAAAATAAATTATTTAAATTATTAAAACATAATTATTATGTTAAATAAAATGAATTTGAAGAGAAATTGATGAAACTAAATAAAAAATTGATAAATTAAAAAAATTGATTATAACGATTGATTTGTATTATGAATTGATTGAAACTTTTGAATTAATGGTTGATTGGTCCCTTAGGAGAGATTATCTCCACTATATATAGATGTTATCAACTAATATTTTTGTTAGCAAGCAAATAGGTATATTTTAGCATGCAAAGTGAATCAACAAGTTTTAAATTTATAATCTTTATTTTGTAATCATACCATCACAAGAGTACAAATCGTAAGTACAACTTAAGGGTATCGTTCTCTAAGACCAAGAGCGGCTAAGTACTAGCTATTGATTTCATCGATTATCTAGGCAATTCAACATTCAAGTATAAGATAAAGTTTATTAAATTACTAAAATCATTACATAACTACCATAGTATTCATAATATACAATTAATCATAGGGATGGACAATGATGAAAAAAAAATAAACCTTCAATTATTAATTCATTTACCAAAAGTAGTATTTAAATATAAAGTTCTTTCTTTCAAAAGAGTATTTTACCTACTAAAGCTAAGTTAACACCATACTTTCGTGACTATTAAATTAGTTTAGTGATTAAGTTATATTTCCACACCTTATGCCTCCAAATTAATTAACTCCTATGTCTAGGCAGTTACAATTTGGTGTTTTTAAGTTCGTTTGGCTAATCTAACTAAAATTAGTTCAATATTTTCATGTTAAAAGGGTTCGTTCTAACAATCAAACATCATTGGGATGAATCACAACTTAAAAACATGAAGAGGTAAATAAATCACTAATAGAAAGGAATTAAATATGTTCAAACATCATCTAATCCTTACAAACTACTGTCAAATCATAACTGGAAAATAAATAAAGTAGAAGAACATAATAATGAAGGAAATTACAACCATAAACTTGTTCAAAACTAAATAGAAGGAGACAGAGATAAAGAGAAACTAGAACAATCTACTACTACTCTACTTCAACTCTTCCTTTCCATCTAATCCACTTGCTCTCCTCAATGTCTTGATGAAGAACTATTAAAGATAAATCCAGAAGAAGATTAGCAAGATTCACAATGCAAAAATGTTAGTTTTTCCTTTCCCTTCTCCAAGACCCTAATTCTATCTTATAACTCTAGTAATGCTCTCCACCATATTCCCATGTTCTATCCCCCCTTTTACCTCTTCTAAACCATTTAAAAATAGGTTAAATCCTTGAATACATCATGACCTTTCAATCCCATGATCCTACGGTTGATATCAGAGAGCAAATAAGTGTCTTAAATGAGTCACATGAGTCGTGTAAATGTTACACGACTCGTGTGAGACTCAAAAAGCATGAAAGAGGGAAAAACCATGAGAGGTCGAATTCCACATGAGTCATGTACCTTACATGACTCGTGTAAGGCTTGACCAAGGGAGGAAATAATGAATCTAAATTAAATAAAAAGGTCGGTTGTTACATAATTCGTGTGGCCTTTTACACAAGTTATGTAAGACTTATTTTAGCATGAAATTGGAGTTTTTCAAGTGTATAATGTAACTAACTTGACTAATGTTTCATACCATACGACCTAAGGACTTAAAACTAAAGTTCTAATGCATAAAAATGAGCCTAATAACCTATATAAAGCATGTAAACTAAAATAAATATGATTAACTCCTAAACTAATATAGATTAAATATGAAAATTCTATGTCAAAACTAGAATGTCATTTCAATTATGCAAAATATAAAGAAAATGCATGAAATTAAGCTATAATGCAATATATGAGTGTAATGCATGAAATGATGGAAAGTGCATAAAATACTATATTATATGCTTATATTTGAAGGAAAAAACATAAAAATAATGCTTGAAAGGACATTATAATAATGGAGAAAATATAAGTTAAAATCATGGTTATCAAATTTTAATTTACATATGCTTAATTTTAGGAAATTACCATCCAAGTACTTATCAATTATCTCTACTTTTGATTTCTGTTGGCGTATAAATTGATCTAAATTAATATGCATAGCAAATCAACAAGTTTTAAATTTATAATCCCTATTATGTAATCACACAATCGCAAGTGTACAAGTCGCAGCTGCAGTATAAGAGCATCGTTCATTTAGACCAAAGGTAGTCAAGTATTAGTTGTTAATTTCATTGATTATTTAGGCTACTCAATAATTAAATTTAAGTATAGTTTATTTAAATACTAATATCATCAACCAACTATCATAGTATACATAATGTACAATTTAATCATAGGGATGGACAATGATGAACATAAATAAAATTTTTCATTAATAATTTAATTACCAACGTCAAAGCAATGTTTAATTATAAAGTTCAAAGAGCATTTATCTACTAAGGTTAAGCTAACACTATATTTTCGTGACTGTTAGGTTAGCTTTAGTGATTAAGTTCAATTATCATACATTATATTTTCAATTTTTAATTAACTCCTATATCTAGGTAGTTAACAATTTGGTGTTCTTAAGTTCATTTGGTTAAGTTAACTCTTCTTTCAAAGTGATTAACAGAACTAATTTAATGTTTGTATGTTAAAAGAGTCAATTCTAATAATTAAACATTATGACAAAAATCACAACTTAAGAACATGAAGAAATAATCAAATTACTACAATAAAGGACATAATTTTGTTCAACATAACATCCAATCCCTACAAGTTACTGTTAAACCATATCTGGGAAATGAAAAAAATAAATGAACATAAACTATAAAGAAATTATAACCATAATTAATTCAATACTAAAAATAGAAGAAGATGGAGATAAAGAGGAAGCTCAAACAATTATGTTGTTAATCTGGCTTCAATTCTTCTCAATTCCCTAATCCAATTGTTGCTTCCTTAATATCTTGACGAAAGGCTATATCATAAAAGAGGATTCTAAATAATTGTTAGAAATCAATCTCACAATAAAAATCTGTCTGATTTCCCTCAAAAATCCTTAAAACTAAGTTAATTCTCTGTCTCGCCTTCTCCTAATTCCCCACGTTCTCCCCTCTAAAATCCCCTTTCAAAACTATATAAAAGATGGTTTTAACCTAGTATACATCTTAACCCTACAATTAAATGATCAAACGACTAGTAAAAGATGGAAGAATTACGACCAAAGGATGGAACACGAGTTATGCTAAGCAAGACATGACTCATGGGAGGCTTGTGGGAGGAAAGAAGCCAAAACAAGGTGGAAATGCAAGGGACACAACTCATGTTCCCTTGAACATGAGTTATGTAAAACTCAAGGTTGTGTGTGTGAGTGTGGGACATGATGAACATGACTTGTGTTCCCTTGAACATAAGTCTTGTGCCCTATATATGCAAAATACCCTATTCTAATGTGACTAACATGAGTCATGGTGCCTAAAACATGTATTATAAAGCTAAACATTACTAAATGATGTAATGCATGAAATGTTTATTTAATCCTACAAAACATGTATCATAAAGCTAAACATTACTAAATCCTAAGCTAATGATGAATAGCAAATAAGATTCTATGTTAAAACTAAAACAATATACAAATTATGCAAGATATATGAAGAAAATGCATGATCTATGCAAATAATGCAACAATATCAGTGTAATGCATAAATTACTATATGATATGCTTAGGTTTGCAAATGAAATGCATGAAAACATAGCTTAAAAAGAAGAAGTGATAATGACAATTATCAACTTCAACAAAACACTTTACAATCTAGTAGTTTAATTTCCACATACTCATATATTTATTCTCAATTAAATGACAATTAACTTTAAATAGCATATCTAATCTTTTAATTTTAGCTTCATATTTGTCATTATTTAAGTTGACATTATTATTTTATAATTTTTTAACAATAAATTTGTATCATTACGATATTATTATTCTATAATTTTTTAACAATAAATTTGTATCATTATGATTACACAAAATGATTATTTTGAATTAAATTATTTAAAATTAATTTACAATACAAATAGTGTAAATAATATTCCTATACACATTTGACTTAATAACTCGAATTGTATGGAATTTAATTAGCTAAACAAAATATAAATAATAATAATAATAATAATAATAATAATAATAATAATAATAATAATAACAATAATAATAATAATAATAATAAATGAAGAATTGAGAGAAAGATAATCAAAAATAAAAATAAAAAATATATACATTTTCATATAAAAAGAAAGAAAAAAATTTATGGCCCAAAGAACCCATTAAAAATGATTTCATTTAGAGGAATCATTTAAATAATCAAATAGGTTTCATTTAGAGGAATCATTTAAATAATCAAATAGGTGTTAATGATAATAATAAAATAAATAAGAAAAAAATAAATAAAATAGAATGACATCTAAAAAAATCCAACCATTTTCAAACTTCCAAACTCAACCAAAATCCTCCATAATATATACACACACATACATTTCACTAACATACCAACACACATGTTAAATACATACGAGCACACATGTTAAATAGTCATAATTTGGTCATTTATTTCTATGTAAAATTTGACCATTTTTTATACAAAATTGATTTGGCTAACATTCAACAAAATTTGAATCTTTTATTTTTTTAAATAAAATAAAATAAAAATATGGTAATAACAATAATCATAATATATATATTTATCTATACATATATATTTATTATTCCATAAACTCACTTAAATATCAATTATTTATTTGAAAATAAATAATAAATTAACATTTAATATACTAGATGTATATTCTCGTAAATATATACATACTATTATAAACTTAGTATATAGGTGAATGAATGAATATTGATGGTTTATGAATTAAATTTGAATGTTTTACGATGGTGGTTTTGAAAAAAAATGTAAAGAAATGGAGATTGGGTTTGATGAGATGAGTTTTAAATAAATTTTAAAATTGGATTAAACAATTGACATATTACTGGTTTTATTCCAAAAATTTGACTGTTACGCCCGCGTCTAGGAGCCTAGGAGTTTGTATGTATACACGTATGTATACATGTATAAATATGTGTATGAGCATGTGTATATGTGTATGTATGTATGTATACATGTATTTATACATATATGAATTGTATTTGATGAATGTGATTATGAATGCATGTTTGGGCATGAGAATGTGAGTTTGGTTGCTGTAACGAGTCAAGAAGAGTCGTCACGAGTTGTTACAGTAGGTATTTTGGAGTGGGGAAGTGTTTTTGGTTGGGCACGACTCGTGAGGGAGGGTCACGAGTCGTTACAGTGAGTTTGGGTGTGATTTCTGTAGGATTGTTGTGCGTCACAAGTTATGACGTAGTGTCACGAGTCGTGACAGGGGCTGTCATGAGTAGTGACAGGGCTATCACGAGTAGTGACAGGGTCTGTCACGAGTCGTGACAGGGTTGTCACGAGTCGTGACAGGGCTGTCACGAGTCGTGACAGTGGGTTACACGTCACTATTTTGACTTTTGGGGTGGTTTGAGCTTCTTTTATATGCTTAATCCGTCATTTTTCCTTAAACCCTAAAACACAAACCATTCCTAACCCTCTTAAACTTCCATCCCTATATCTCACACACACGAGAGCGTGAGAGCTAGAAGTTGGCGGGGATCGAGTCAGGGTTAGAAGCCTACACTAGAGGTTGCTTGTGATTGAAGGTATGTGCTAGTTGATTTGGGTTTGTGCTAGACCTATTGTTTGTGCTAGTTTGAGCTTGAGGTTTATTGTTTAAGCTCGTACGTTGTGTTTAATGCTTGCTTTCCTTGTTCTACGGCTCTGTAAGCCTAGAACCGATGCTTGGGGATTGAGTTCCCTGTAATTGTGCTTGTGCATGCTTGGTATGCGTGTGGTTGTGGTTTGTGGTTCCGCTACGGAACGTACGTGTGGCTATGAGTTCCGGGAAGGAACGAGCCTTGTGATTATTGCATGATTGCCTT